>CM034045.1:3189576-3346419 GCA_019804595.1 Bruguiera parviflora
TAATGTTATTTACTTGGGAGATGAGGGTGGTATTCCAATAGTGACTATGACGTACGCACAAACCCATCTTTCTGTCCTTGTTTGCGTTTAGTTTCTATGACTATGACGTACCCTAATCTTTTTTGTGAGTATCCAGGTGTCCACCCTCGTATATTGAGAGCTGTAAAACTGGGAAGCTTAGCCGACTTCCTCCTTCCAAGAAATATGAGGGCACCTTAGTGAACGGCTTAGTAGAAGGAGGGCAGCTTTCAAAAGTGGAAGCCACAGCTTACATTGAAGAAGCTTCGAATAAGCCATTATCATAGATCTCAACAGTTGTTATGTTGGTGCTTCGTGGGAGCCAATTCTCACTCTTAGATTTCTAAACAGAAAATGTTTCAGTGTGCATTATATGGTGCTAGAAACTATCTAATGTTGTGATAAGTCTAAAGCTAATTCTGGTTGGCATTCTGGAGCATGCTGGTGTGGCTGTTTGTGCAATGCTAAAACTTAGTGTTAGTGACTTCATCTCGGCTTGGTGTCAGTTAATGCTTCTAATGGTGTATGTGTGTACAGCAGAGCTTGATAGCGAGTTCATGATCTTTGGCATCTCCTCTCTGCTTATGCTGGAAACTTTTGTTGGATTGAGCAATTCTGATTTGCTTTGATAACCCTGTATGGAGGCTGTGGCAATGAGAATGACCGTTTCTGGAGTTAAAATCTCGCTATGTACCGTATGTAAGGTGCCTCCTCCGATGAATATTGTGTCCTGAACTACCGTTAGCAGGAAGAATGCTCCTTGCTCTGCTGTTTATTAGCCTGTGAAACACGCCAGATGCCCATTTTGTCCCTTCACGCTCTACGTTTAATCTATGAAACCCTCAACTGCTAGATACTTGTATGAGACAAAATGACCTGTCTAGTGAAGACTCCCCGTCCTTAAAATGCCTGACATGATACGGCATTTGGATATGAATAGAAAGGGATAATCGAAAGCTTGCAGAACTGCATACTTTGCTATTCGTATATGCAAAATTTTCAAAGAATCCAATCCGACTTGTTAGACAAGGCACGTATATTCACTCGCACGTTTAGAAGACTGCTTTGAAAATACGTATGTACACGTGACTCACTGATGGATATCTAGCTCTTGATTGGAAAACAAGAACAGAGCTGCTTCCGTGAACTTTTTCAGGCTGCTTGCATGTAAACTTCCATGTTGTTTTGAAAAACAAATTAGCAAAACAAAAGAAAACTTGTTTCATCATCAGTATTTCTAGGTGATGTCCCCCAAATGCTTGTGTAATTTATTCCTGCAATTGAAGAGACGTAATCTGAGAACTCCACCATAAAATCAGAGCTAAGGAAAAAAGAAGATGAAAGAAAAGCAATCTATCAGGAAGCAACTAGAGAAGATCGCACAAAACATGAATAAAGCACACACAAACCTTGATCCAAATTCCTCCCCGCTTGTGTCACATAGACTGCCAGAATTATTTGACGGTGCCTGTGTTAAGCATACGGTTCACACAATTTGATAAAACGTGTGAAGATGAAAATAAAATTCTGAAGCCATGATATTTAATACATCAAAAAGTTGCACTAATAAAACGAACTGCTATATAGACAAAAGCACTTCAGCAACAGAAATTGTCTCTTCTAGGTAGAAATTTAACAAGCGAGGCAGCAAAACTAGTGTTAATGAATAGTATTTTGGTGTTTTGTGTGCTCATGCCAGATGATCCATTGCATAACTGGAGATAGGGTATGAAGATGGGAAGCATGCAGATTTGGATTTCTGTTGTATCGCATGATATCAAAAGTTACAACCAAAACATTAACAGCAGCAATCTGTTTAGCATCAAATCGCAATTCATGAAGTCGTGTAAAACTTATTATAAGTGCAAATCGTGCATTCTGCCTTCGAATAAGTACATCAAAAGGTATTGTAGAGACAGCCGAGAAAAAAAATAGAAGATGAGTCATAAAGTCTTATACCTCTCCCTTGTTTAGTTTGGACGAGTTGTTTGATTTTGTGGCAGTTTCCTTCTTGTCCTGAGATTGGCTCAAATTCTTCTGTTTCTCCTCAAAATGATTATTAGTGTTACTATCAGTTCCATTACTAACAAAAGAAAGAACATGGATCCTCCATTTGCTCATCATCATGCCGATTATTTTCCTTGTTTGTGTTCTTACTTCCATCCACACCTCCATTTGCAGCCTTCTCCAGCATCATTCCTTCCCCTCTCTTTCTTCCTTCTTCCACTCCTATACCCCTTCTGGTTACCATACCCCACAACTTCCTCCTCGTTGTTTTTGACATCCACATCAATCGTTCTCGGAAAACCATTACAGACAAGCTTCGAATGCCTACTGTTTCTGCTCTTATGTCCCGAGGCCATTGCTTCAAGCATATCAGCATCCCGGTTACCGTCGTCGTCGTCGTCATCATCATCATCATCATCCCTATCACCATACACATTGTCTTCACCAACCTCTCTTTAACTCTTCCCCGTCAGCTACGTCAAAAGAAAAAAAACATCCATCTTGCTCGTCAATGAATTCCACAGCACTACCACTGTACCTCCCCTCCTCTTCTATCCTAAAATCGTCATTAAATCTTTCTTTTTCCATCTTTTCGACGTTTTGATCCGTATCCTAATTCTTTTTTTCTTCATTCTCTTCTAACTTCGCTAACGAAGTATAAATAATTTAGTTAATTTTTATCTACAAAGAAATAATCGAAAAAAAAAAAACACTTTAAATAATTTAAATAAAAAATTATATCAATTTTAAATAAAAATTTTCTTTAAATTAAAGAAAAAAAATTATAAAATATTTTGTATCAAAAATCAACTTCATTATAATTAATTAAATATAATAGTGATATACAATTTTAATTATATCAAATAAATTAAATAAATTTAATTTAAACTAAATAAAAAATTAATGAGTTAAGTAAAATAAATTAATTATGTTCTGTTAATTATAACTCACTAAGTAGATCTCAAGGTAGTAATCTAATCATTCAAAATAAATTCTTAGATATCCTCTATTAACTATCTAAACTTCAGTTTAGTCGAATTATAAATTAATATTCATTCATACAATTTACCAACTTCATCAAAAATAAAAAAGTAAAAGATTATCAAAGTTTGTCTTTATAATTTACAAAAATCTAATTTAACCATTTAGAAAGAATATATATATATATCCTTTAATTACTAACCAAAAATCAGCTTGATCGAATCACTAATAATCCTTCGATTACCTGATTGATTAAAATTGCATGTAAAAAATCACTCAGAGTATAAACCTACAAAAATTAAAGAGAAATAGGACTTATTATATTTTAAACACAATCTCTACTATTTATAATTAAGAACTAAACGTCCTCTATCAACTATTTAAATTTCAATTTGATCGGATAACAATATCCTTTCCAAACATAAAATCAAAAAATACTACCTTTTTCTTCCTCTCTTTCAACAGTCCCTTTTCTCCCTATTTCGGTAGCCTCTAACTATGTTTTTCAGTCAAAAGGAGTATTTATACTCACTTTAATTATTTTGGGTTATGACTCCCAAAATATATAAGTTATATATTTACATAAAAAAAGACCAATGAGTTTAACAATTCTCTCCCCTCCGACTTTATGGAGATATTGATTATCCTAACTAATGCACAATATAGTTCAAATTTTCAACTTGATGATACCTTTGTCAGCATATCAATAACATTATGATTTATATGAATTTTTTCAAATGCTAACTATATAGAATCAAGAACATAATGTATCTAATGATATTAAATGTCAATATGTTTTGACTTAGTTTAAAAAATTAGATTTTTACTAAGATGAATAACACTTTGGCTATCACAGTACATCACATAATTTGATTGTTCAAGACCGAGTTTCTTCATAAACCTTTTCATCTAAAGTAACTCTTTAAACACTTCAATTATTATAATAAACTTTGTTTCTATAGTAGACAATACAACAACACTTTTGTAATCGAGATTGCTAACTCACTGCTCCCCTATAAGAATAATTACATAACTTGAATTAGATTTTTTAGAGTCAATATTACATATCATATCTAAATTTGTGAATCTAATAAGAATAAACTTATCACTCCCAAAACAAAATTTCAAATCAGTAGTCTAACAAATATCTTATTATCTACTTTACTACATTACAATGCTCTTTACTAAGATTTGAAAGGAGCCGATTAACTATGCCAACTACATAAGTAATATCAAGTCTCGTGCACACCATTGTATATACCAAACTGCCCATAATTAATGCAAAAGAAATTCTTTATATCTCTTCTTTCTCTTTCCTTATAAAAAGGACAATGGTTAATAAATAATTTAAAATGTGTAGTAAAAGGAGTGATCATTACTTTAGTTTTATCCATGTTAAACCTTTGAAGTACTTTTTCGATGTACTACTTTTAAGATATATATAACTTTCTCTTTTTTTCTATCCCAAGTGATTAATATGTTGAGGATCTTTTTTATTGGTCCCAAGTTCTTCGTGGTAAAGGACTTGCTTAACTTTTATTTCAACTTATCAATTTTAAAAGCATTACAATTAACAATAATTATATCATTAACATAAAGTAGTAAAATAATGAAATTATCATTAGTAAATCTCTGAACAAAAGTACAATGATTAGAAATAGTTTTTTATAACCTTACTCTCTTATAACAGATTTAAATTTCTTATATCATTGTCTCGAAAATTGTTTCAAGTCATACAAGTTTTTTTTTTAACCTACACATATAATTCTCTTTTCCTTTCACCTTAAAATCTTATGGTTATTCTATATAAATTTCTTTTTCCAAGTCACTATGAAGAAAAGTTATTTTCACATTCATTTACTCAACTTTTAAGTCTTGGCTAGTAGCCAAACTTAACACAACTTGAATGGAAGACATTTTTACCATTGATAAGAAGATCTCTTCAAAGTCGATACCTTGTTTCTAACTGAATCCCTTAACAACCAATATAGCTTTATATCGTAGACATTAAGTATTTTCTTTTTACTTTATTTTGTAAATCCATCAATTCTTCAAGGCCCTCTCACCTTTGAGTAATTTTACTAACTTATAAGTATAGTTATTATATAAAGATTTCATTTAATTTGTCATGACATTTATCTAATGTTGCTTGTGCTCACTTTTAATTGCTTCTTTATAGTATTTAGGTTTTCCCCCATCAATTAATATCACAAACTTATTAGAAGAGTATTGAGTAGAAGATACTAGAATTCTATTGGACCTTCATGGTTGAAATAGAGGTAAATGTATGTACGGATGATATTCTATAAGAGCATTAATATCATGTGCATCTTGCATATTATGATCCTATTAAACATTCTCTTTATATTCTTGAACATCGTTATGAACATCAATTGGATCACTTAAAGGTATTTGAGGAAGTGGAATAATATCAGTAAGATTATCATTAACCTGAGTAGTTGACTTTTCAATGTCTTCAATGTTTTGAACCTTAATGAAAATAACATCTTTACTCCTTACAAGCTTTTTCTCAATTAGATCATATAAATGATACCCGAGAGAGACTTCCTTACCAAACCAAAAATTGCCTAGAGCATCACCTTATTGTAGAACACTAGAAGATAGATTAATTACATGCATCATTGTATCCAAGGCTTCACCCCAAAAGATCTAGGCAATTTTACATCTAAGAGAAGACATTTGACCCTCTCAATCAACGTTTTGTTCATCTTTTATGCTAAATCATTCAACTATGGTGACTTGGGAGGTGTTCTCTGGTGTTTGATCTCATACTTTTTGCAATACTTATGAAATGGACTGTACTTACTACTATTATTAATGTAAATATATTTTAATTTCTTATCAGTTTGTTTCTCAATAAAGGCATAAAATTATTTAAATACATCAAAAATTTGATCTTTAGTCTTCAAAGCACAAACCCAAAGCTTTCTTAAATGATTATCAATAAAAGTCACAAAATAAAAAGCACCACTAAGTAAGCATACCTTCAAGGGACCACACACATCAAAATGCACCAATTCAAGTAACTTTGATTTTCTTAAAGACGAATTACTCTTAAATATAACTTTATTTTATTTCCTAGCAAAACAACGAAGACATTTTTTTAAAATTGCACTTTTTATGTTTGAAAGTTGGCTTTTTTTATCAAACAATTTATCTCCTTTTCACTTAAATGACTAAGTCACTTATGTCATAATTTAATGAAATTGCCATTTTTTATTGCATTTGCAATATCTTTAAAGATAACAACTTGTATGAGATATAAATTGAAACATTTCTTACCTTGTGCCATAATTAGGGAGCCTCTAGTAAGCTTATACTAGCCATCATCGAAGGTACTGTAAAAATTTTCATCATCTAGCTTTCCTGTTGAAATCAAATTCAAACAGATATTAGAGACATGTCTAATATCTTTTAATATCAACTATGCTCCATTATTAGTTTTTAAGCAAACATCACCAATGTCAATTATCTCTGTTAAGCTGTTATTACTCATTTTCAAAACTCCAAAATCACCATGAGTATATGTTGTGAAGAATTTTGTTTTTGAAGTAACATGAAGAGAAGTATCATTATTTATGGCCCAATTAGTCTCATAAGATGTCAGATTAATCACATTTTCATCACAAACAATAATAAGGTCACCAGTACCAAAAGTGAATGCAACAATAACATGATCATTACTCATATTCTTTTTTTCGTACTTATCATTATCATTTTTATTTTCTCTCTTCCACTCGTAGTGCTTTTTTGAATAAGACTTATTTTCCTGCAATAATGACACTGAACATTCTTATACTTATATCTTGACTTGCTCCGACTCTTATTTTTACCCTTTTTACCATTTCCTTTCTCTTAACTTATCTCCTTATTTTCAGTAAATAAAATCTTTGATTTGGATGATGATGAACTCTGAGATTTTCTTCTCATTTCCTCATTCAACACATTACCTTTTACAAGTTCCAATAATAAAATACCACCAGAGGCAAAATTAGTAAAAGAGATTCAAAAAGTCTTCCACAAATCAAGTAAGATAACAAATAATCATAGCCCGAGAAACTTGTCATCAAACTTAATGCCCATATTTAATAGCTGATCAACGAGACCTGGAAACTTATTTATGTGGTTAGCAACTGAACTCCTTTCGTTATATCTTAATTGTATCATTTTTTTTTAATAAGAACAACTTATTATTACTAGACTTTTAAGTATATAAAGTCTTAAGTTTACTCCACAAAGTATATATATATATATAATTACAAATGTGATTATAAACATTATTATTAACAAATTATCATATAAAACTACAGACCTACTCATGTTCAAATTCTCATTCTTTATTAGTCTTAAACACAGGTTTTGTAATAACAAACATTGACAAATAAAATTTCTTTACAAATTGGAGATCTTTCATTTTACTCTTTCATATATGATAATTCGTGTCATTCAAACAAACCAATTTATTTACATTCAATTTCATCGTTCAAATGAGCTAAATACATCAACCTTACTTTAATACCACTCTGAGAGAATGAGGCAAAAGAGTATAAATAACCTAATAAAATTCTCCCACTTGCTTGAACCTATGAAGAGATGATCAAATAACAAAAATGACAATCTAAATAAATCATGCAAAAGAACATACCAATTTTTTGTGAAAAACACCTTTAAATCAAAAAGAGGAAAAACCACGAAACACTCTAAGTCAGAGATTAACTCCACTATAATCAAGTGAGTGCAATATAAGTATACAATTTTAATTATATCAAGTAAATTGAACAAATTCAACTTAAACTAAATGAGGGACTAATAAGTTGAGTAAGATAAGCCAACTATGTTCTATCAACTACAACTCAATAAGTAGATCTCAAGATAACAATATAATCATTCAAAATAAACTCCCATATATCCTTTACTGGTTGTCCAAATTTCAGTTCAATCGAACCATGAATCAATATTCATCCATACGGTTTACCAACTCTGTTACAGATGAAAAAATAGAAAGTTATCAAAATTAGGAGGCCTCGATTCTAATGAAAAATTTATCCTTATAATTCACAAAATCTCAATTTAATTATCCAAAAATAAAATATAGTATTCTTCACTACTGACCAAAAATCAATTTAATCGAACTGCAAACAATTCTTTGATTACACAATTAATCAAAATTACACATAGAAAATTGTTTATAATATAAACCTACAAAAATAAAGAAAAGTAGGATTTATTGTACTCGAAAGACAATCTTCACTATTTAAAATTAAGAACTATATCAACTAGTTTCTAAGTTTTTTGGACACTGATATCCTTTTTAAAGATAAAATCAAAGAGAACTATTGGTTGCCTCTTTTTCTCCATTTTTTGGCAGCTTTTTTTTTTTTTTTTTAACAACCGGCTAACTAGGTTTTCCAGGCAAAGGGTATATACCCTTTAATTATTTTGGGTTGTAACGTTAAAAAAATTTAAACTACATATACGTAGTAAGGGACAATGAGCCCAACACCACCATCTCCCAAATCTGCATCATCTTTGTCCACAAACGACTTCTTCAACCATACCATCTCCTCTTTGTGTTTCTTGGATTGCTCATGATTCCTGCACTCGTAAAACTTCTTTCCACAAGCCACACAATACAATTCCTCCTTCTTACCCCCATCCCCTATCTCTCTTTCCCCCTTCTCAAGTCCTTCAATTTCCTCAGCCTCCTCTTCATTCATTCTCTCCCACTCAGGTTCCTTGGAGGTTTTCGGTCTCTCTCCGCAACTTCCTCCTCCTCTACTTCTACTCCTCCATTACCCTGATCAAGTTCATTGGACCATATTTGGGTTTTTGTATTCCTGTTACATCCAGCTTTTTTTTTTGTGTGTGTAAATTGTAGTCATGATAATTATCAATCATGTCGTGGTAGTTGTGCAAGATCTGACGTTGACTAATTATTGCTCGTTGTTGTATCTGCATATTATTAATATTCATATTCTCACAGAATTATCCTTGGTTGTTTTGCCATTCTCTTACATGGCTTATGAATGCTGATGCTCACTAGGTGACAATGTGCACATTGGTTTTATATCTGCATTTTTCCCCGGGTGATGTATGGATTGAGTTGAATTGCCCGTTTAGTCTTCAAATATTGCATCGGATTTTTTGATTGTTAGTGAATTTGGGATTTATATAGGCATTGTTTCTTGCATTCATTTCTGCATTGTGTCTGTCAGGTGTTGATGTCAAGAAGAATTTCAATGTCACAATTTCTTCAGACAAAGGTCTATGTGGTGGAATAAACTCTACATCAGTCAGGATAAGCAGGGCTGTGTACAAGTTGACTTCCGGTATATTCTCCTTGAAACTTTGACCTTGTTTGATTATTTTTGGAGAGACAAAAAAAAAAACATTTTTGAAGGCTTAAACAAATGCTGTGCTTCCACAAGTCCTGAGAAAGAAAACAAATATGTCATTTTGGGTGAAAAGGCAGAGGCTCAGTTGATACACGACTCAAAGGCGGACATTGAATTAAGCTTCACCGAGTTGCAGAGGAATCCTCTAAATTACACCCAGGTTTATGGATGTGTTTTCTAAAACCTCTATAGCACAAGATGAGGGCATCGCTATGGCTTTTGGCATGTCTTATTGCAAGGTTATGAGCTCATGTTTATAAAAGTGTATTTGGCCAGTTAGGTGTTTTATGTGCTCTTTCTCGCTTCTTTTTCCGTTTTTACCTCCTAACAGATTCTTTTTTGGCTTTTGGATTTAACATGGCAATTATATGCCTGTGAAATTGAAAGGTAGATCAAACCATCAAGTATTATACAGATCAGATAGTGTGAAACTTTTCTCTTCATTTCACAGGCTTTCAAATTGCTGTGCTTTTAGGTTTCTGTTCTAGCAGACGACATCTTAAAGAATGTGGAATTTGATGCTTTAAGGATCATCTTCAATAAGTTCAAATCAGTGGTCTCGTTTCTTCCATCTATGGCAACTGTATTATCTTCAGAGGTTACATAGAATGCTACTCTGAACAGTCTGCCTTTTCTGGTTGGTTTATTGTTAGCATTTTAGGATGTGGCTGATGCAAACAAGTGTTGCAGGTTGTAGAGAGAGAGTCTGAAGGGGGAAAGCTTGGTGACCTTGACTCCTATGAAATTGAAGGTGGTGTAACAAAGGGTGAAATACTTCAGAATCTGTCTGAGTTCCAGTTCTCTTGTGTAAGCCTTGTTAAATCCTTTCTAATTCTGAGCCATATTTGGGATTTAAATTCATTATTCTGGAAAAATGATCAGTTTAAGCCGTAAACTTGGATGTTAAGTGCACTAGAAGTTCAACCTCTGATGTTATAATTTTGGGCGTGTCCAAGATATATAATTGGCTGACAAGATTCTTCGTTTGACCGTCCGGCATCATTGGGAACTTCTAGCATTCTAATCTACTTCAGATACAAATCAAAACATTTGTTAAAGAATCTTCTCAGCTGAATGATCATTTTCAGATAAGGTTTCCATATTTTCTCCGGATCCTGTTCAACGCAGTAATGGAGAATGCTTGCAGTGAGCAAGGGGCGAGGATGTCTGCCATGGATTAGAAATGCTGGCGAGATGCTTGACCGCCTGACACTTGCTTATAACAGGTTCCTCGCTCTTTCTCTCGTTTACCACACCTGGAATATTTTTCTTAGCTTTCATGGCCGTGACACGGCCAACATGGTTGGCGCCCCCAGTTTTCAAAATATATACTATGAGTTGAACAATTGACTTACCTTTGTTTACTGTTCCCAATTTTTTTGGTGATACTCTTCTGTTTCTGGTAACATTCGTTTGCCTGTTCCACAATATCTGTTGAACAGAACTTGGGATTATCTCTGAAAAATCAGCGCTGGAGTGTTAATCAGAGAAACGTCCTACCTGCTTGCCCGACATTGACAAAATAAGATCTTGGAGAGAATGTTAGAGTTCTATGGTTCTCTCTACAGAGGACGTTTTTGTTCAGCATCTCTCAATAATCCCCTCATCTCTTGGAATTGAAAATCTGGTCTGGTTGGTTGCCTTTCAAGTCATACCTTTTTTCAATTCTCTTTTCGTGCCCGGAAATTGACACCAAGCATATGAACATTAATCCATAATTTTTTAAGTTATGCTTTTTAAGCCATGGCCTCAGGACCAGGTTGCTTGTAGAGAGAACTGTTTTAGTTCTGATCTGGCAGCATTGTTTTAGTTCTCAGAAGTGAGATATGAATACATGGTCTTTTCATGCATTCTCTTTTTTTGGTTACCTCTTCAACGAGCTCTAGGTGACTACTGACTACGTAGGAGTTGATCTCATGAATGATCCGATAAACCTAAGTAACCATTTAATGAGAAAGGCAACCCAAAAACGAAAAAAAAAAAAAAAAAAGGAAAAGGAAAAGGCTGTCGGTCCAATTGGTAGTCATGCACTGCCTGGATTTTTTAAATGGTAGGTTAGGTATTCTCCAATTTAGTTGTTCTCCTGGAATTGAATTCTTATTTGAGTTGCATTCCTATATAGCTTTTAGTTTTCTCCCCCTCAGCCTAGTTAATCTAGCTGTGTAAGTAGGGGTTATGTTATCAGTTGGAGATTGTCTATAATTATTGATAATTAATATTAAATATTGAGTTTTTGACTAAGTGTTAATTTTGGTTTATTTTTTAATGTTCATTCTCATCTACTATTGTTTATTTAGGTGTTTGAAACGGGTTCTACATCAACAAGACAATTCATAGACAAACTCGAAGAGACTTGAGATTTATTTGTTTGTCTGCTTATGTGGATAGCGATATCTTCAAGTGACAAGATAAGAAGCCGTGGTCTAAAAGCAATAGTTGATCAAAAAGTAGTCTAAAAGCAATGTCTTGGCTCGAGAAACCTCACCTTCAAACATAAAGATAAGCCGTGGGCCAAAAATGACGTGCAAATTCAGCTACTTTCTGAAAGTGTTTTTAGGCCAAGACATCAACCCCCAATCATGCCCAAGGTGTAGCATTGAGTTTCACATTCAATGTAGATACCAACTAAAGATGTCATCAAATGAAGGGACTGCGGTGTTGATTGAAGACATCGTTATTCCTGAGCAACACACCACTCTCTGGCTTCCCATCATCTTACCTTTATATATATCGATATGGCACGAACTCTACCTCTCCAATGTACTCAGGCACTCTGACCTTGACAGCAATGCTCACAGCTTCTTGAATCCAAAGATCCCGGAAGCCATTGCTTCCACCGCCGAGCGCAATGTAGACAAAGGTTTGACGTGGTTGTCAAAGTGGGGATCTTGAAAGCTGAGATGATGAGTAAAGAGGAGGTTGATCGGATTGCCACTAGGGTGGCTGAGATGAAGGGTGCTGGCGATTCCTTGCAGAGCTGGGATGTTACGAGGGACTCGGGATTTGTTTATTAGGTCCAATTGTCTGCAAGAAAATAACTTGTTTTAAAAATTATTTTCACGCAAAAAAATATTTTATGTGAGAATAGATTGCGTTTCTACTACTTGATTTAATATCGAAATTCGTTAGAAAACATTTTTCAATCTTAGTGCACGTATAGATAAATTTGATTTTTTATCTTTTGTAGCCCATGGTTCATGACTGAGAAAGCCTTTGCGCTGCGTTTCTCCCATCTCTCTCTTTCTCTTCCCCTCGATGGATGTTATTTTTCCGTTGATTGAAGAATATTTTTCATTAGTGACATTTTCCTATCGTCCTAAATATAAATCTAAAAAAAAAAAAAAAAAAATTTAAAATGTTTTTATTTCAAAATAAACGGACCCTTTGGACGGCATCAATTTCTGGATGTGGTTACAATCTACCCAACGATAATTAACGGGATCTGTTAAAATTTATGGAATCTTAGTAAAAGATTCCGCAATGTTAGGTGCCACCAGCGCGATGGTGGGAGGCAGTAGGTCGGGACTTTTTCATTTTTGTTTGTCTTTATTTGTACGACTGCGATATAGGGTGACGTTGTTTGAATAAAATGAGAGGAAAATGATGCCATTTATTTATTTATTTTTTTTATATAATAGGAATCAGCGTAATTCATTCATTGTTTAAGGGGGTGTTCCAACTCAAAATGGCTTCATCTTCTGTCGAAGAAATTATATTTTTCGCGTGAATAATTTGCAATAAAAAGTTACACGCGATCGCTTCCATCAGCACCCTAACGTTCCGCCAACCACAGTCGCCTCACCAACAATAAGATTTATTATAAAAATTAAAAAAATAATAATAATAAAAGCAAGAAAACTACACGCGTCGTCGTTGTTTTTTGTTTTTTGTTTTTTTTCTTTTTCTAATATATATTGGAAAGATCTGTAAACAGAAGGAGTGGGTATTCTTCCGGTGGTCTGGCCGTCAGCAGCTACGTCCTGGTTTGATATCTCCTCCGGCGAGCAGAACCGACGGAACACAATTCACCACTGTCTTTGAACGGCGTCGTAGAAAATGTGAGTCTTGCTCGAATTCCTTGGCTGGTTGCTGTTCTTGACTTTGTCTTGGTATGCAATGGCGATGGCCCATCAAAGCCCTCTCTCTCTCTCTCTCTCTCTCTCTCTCTCTCTCTGTGCTTCACGACTTTGGTTTGACAAACTTTCAGGATAAATGTTAAATAGTTTCAACGTTTTTGTTTGCGATCTTAATGGAACCTCAAAATGAGTAAACTTGGAAAGTCCTTGTGTAAAAGGTTGCCCGGAGGTGGTCTGTGTACCGCATATGCTTGGGATGATAGGATTATTGGGTTTTCTTTTAATTTGAATTTACCTGGTACGTATTCTTTTGTTTGTCTTTTCTTTTAATTTGCATTTTGTTTTTGTTCTTCTCTCTCTCTCTCGCTCTCTCTCTTTTTATAATTTTTGCATTCATTAGCTTGATTTTTTAGTTTTGTTCTGGCTTTGCCATCTTTCCATTGATAATTATGCGGCATTTCAAGCTGAAGTAGTATAACAGAGTAGTTGGCAATTAATTAGAAGATTGAGGACAGAGTGGTTTGAACTCTCTTGGTCATAAATGCTCTGATACTATGTCAAGAATCACATATTAAACTCTAATAGTTTTCTTTTACTAATAATAATAATAATACTTCCTTGGTATATATTTCTTTTTCTTTTTGATTAGCCTGTTTGCTTGATGTTAGGAACTGGGTTGCTATCCTTGCCATGATTTATCTGGTGGCAGAAATTATGTGGCATTCGTAATCTGGAGGAATATAGTCGAGAGAGTCTTGCTGTACTTCTGAAGTGAATGACGTTTAGATGTTTCTGGACATCACTTGTTAACTTTGAGTTTTAATTGCTTCTCTACAGACAGTTTGATGGAAGGGTTGGTGCATTCACAAGTTAATCCCAATAACCCAATCAGTGCTAGCTTTAGGCAACATCACTTGGCATTCATGCCAGCGTTATCCATACATCTGACAAAAAATTTGACTAGGAGTTGCTCATTGACCATGAAACATCTCCAATCAATCAGTTCAGTCGCTTCATCAATTCAACCTCCACAAGTCTCTAAGTTGGGCCTCTTTGACAATACACTGCCTTCCAAAGGTTCCGTGGACTAACTTAGTATTCTTTGGTCTATTTGTAAAGTCTTTTTCATTGAAGAAAGTTCTTATCTTTAGAGTGGTTTGCTTACCAAATGGAGTTTAATGCTAAACATGTTGTGCCAGTTAGGTAAGTGTGGGAGACGTGTTTAATGTGTTGTGTGGGAATTGTTCATTGAGCACAAGAAACTCTTGCATACTTGATATTGAAACTGAGTTAGAAAATGGGGGGATTGCATCCTCTGAGCTTATGATAATAATTGTCGAAGTTTCTGTTTTTGAGGCTTGTACAATCATGTCACTGTGATAATTGTTTCTTTCTTGACTTAACAGAGGTTCTTGATCTGTGGAGAAGTGCTGATGCAGTGTGTTTTGATGTGGATAGCACTGTGTGCCAAGATGAGGGCATTGACGAACTTGCAGATTTTTGTGGAGCTGGCAAAGCAGTTGCAGAATGGACTACTAGGTGGGTTCCATTTTGGTCTATGAAATTGCTTGAGTACATGATATTAGACCTGACATCAGTCTATTGCATTTTCTAGAGCAATGGGTGGTTCTGTGCCTTTTGAGCAAGCATTGGCTGCCAGACTATCTCTCTTCAAGCCTTCTCTGTCCCAAGTCCAAGATTTTCTAGAGAAGAGGCCTCCAAAGTATGTGAGCTCCTTGATCATGCAATAATTTGTCTCTTTCTTGGATTTTTGTGGGTTCTGAGAGTCTGCTTTGTCTTTTACCTGTTCAGTTTGTTTGGCATTTTTTCTTGTAGACAATGGTTGTTTCTTTTTGTAATTTATACAGTAAGCTGATAAAAGAAAAGGATTGATATTGTTATGAGGCTGATTGATTGACAAGGAAAGAGTTTTCTTTACTTTAGTTGTGTCCCCTGCGTCCTTTCTCTCCTTCTCTGTTTCCTAGGGAATTAAACCTAAATCTTCACCATTTCTATTTTTATTCCATAGGATTTCTCCTGGCATAGATGAATTGATGAAGAACCTGAAGGCTAAAAACACTGATGTTTATCTGGTCTCCGGAGGCTTTCGTCAAATGATCAATGTATGGTTGTCCGCAATGCAATTGTTCATTGCTCATTTTTCTGGTCCCTACAAGTTCGGGTTGAGCCACAAAATCTGTGCTTGAGTTGGTAACTTTTTGGGATAGATGAATTGTGGTAAAGACTGCAGATGAAATTTTATGGACATTGTTCTGATCAGAAGGAACTCAAATGCTGGGCATCCCAACATTATAGACGAAATGTCTTTTGGGGGAGTTTTTGTGGCATGGGTTGGACGGGATAGTTCTCTTTGTTTTTTTATTTTTCTTTTCTTACTAATCAGGCTACTTCCTTTGCAGCCTGTTGCATCAATGCTTGGCATCCCGCTGGAAAACATATTTGCCAACCAATTGCTCTTTGGAAGCTCAGGGGAGTTTTTGGGGTTTGATGAAAATGAGCCAACTTCAAGGAGCAGAGGAAAAGCAACTGCAGTGCAGCAAATACGGAAGGTTAATCTCAGATATGGTTGTCCGTTTCATGTATCCCTATTAAAACTAAAGTAATGCTGGTTATGGTTGGATACCAGGTTCATGGATACAAGGCACTGGTTATGATTGGGGATGGTGCAACTGATCTGGAGGTAACTATATCCACTGAACTATCAATTGATAAACAAATCCTTCCTTTATATTTGTGCATCTGTACAAGGAGATCATTTGGCACCTTACCTGTGTTAAATGTATATGACTACTATTAAAATTTAGTCACTTCTTGCCAACTTATTTAAAATTTACTGTAAACTTTGTCTCTCATTACTTAACTTATAAACCATCTCCCTCACATTTGTTACATATTACTGGCCATGGAAGAAGATAGGCTTATTCTCTAGATGGAGTCCTTTTTGTCCAATATGGTGTATTCACTGAGGTTTTCTTTCTCTGTATATTTATATATGTAGGCCCGCAAACCTGGAGGCGCTGACTTGTTTATTTGCTATGCGGGTGTTCAACTCCGAGAAGCTGTTGCTGCGAAAGCTGATTGGCTGGTCTTTAATTTGACAGATCTGATAAATTAGTTGGAACAGCTGATATTTTTCTGAGTTCTCAGTATGAAATCGTATTTCAATTAACTTAAAAGTATTATCACCTCCTTCTCCTGTGATTTTGGTTTGATGTTGTAGATTACACAATATTCTTTGAGAAGATTAATAAAATAATCAGAGTCTGAGGTCAATATCATATAAATTGTAATCAGATAAAGAGGATTATGACCTGTATATCTTCTCTAGAAATCGCTTAAAATAGAACTTGAAGAGAGTGAGGAAAAGCTGAAAAGGGATGGGAAGGATCCAAGAAATATCAGCTACAATTATTTTCTGGACAGCTCAAGCGTTCCCATGAAGGAAAATCCACAAATATTGAGTTCACAGGACCAAGTCCAACATATATGGCAACATTGTTTAGAAAAAGAGTTGAGAACAGAGAAAACTAGAACAAACGAAAGTCTATTTAAATATGAGGCGGATGCAGGCTAAAATGCTTCCAAGCATAAAGGCATTTCATCATGACCTTTTGGCAAAGTCATCGGTATCCTCGTTATCCCTGTAATTTTCCTCTAATGGCTCATCCTTGTAGCTTGATTCCGAGGAATCAATTTGATTATAGCCTTCAGTTGCCTCACCCGCACTGCTGCTCCCATCAGTGCCAAATTGATCAATGCCACTCTGCCCAAATCCAGAATTTCCATCATATCCAGTGCCAAGACCATTGCCAACATAGTTGTCACTCCCTCCACCACCACCACCAGCAACACCAAAATTCCCAGCTGTACTGTCGAAGCCTCCAGTGTCAACACCCCCCGAGAAGTTGCCACCAGAATTATTGCCAAAGTTTCCTCCACTTCCGTAGTTACCACCAGCATTACCACTAACACCTCCAAAACTTCCATCGCTGCCACCATAATTTCCATAGCCACTGCCTCCACCGTAGCCACCACCACCATAATTTCCGTAGCCACTGCCTCCACCATACCCACCACCTCCAAAGCCACCGCCTCCAAAGCCACCTCCACCAAAGCTGCCACGTGATCTATCGGCTGCATAATTCACTCTGATACGACGACCATGAAGCTCCTGAAGGAAAAAAAATTGAAAACAGAAAAGGAACAAACTGCAGTTAACACAGGAGCTCCAGAAACCAAGTATAGTCCAAAGTAACTACATAAAGACACAATTAATGGTGCCACAAAATCACAACTTTTTACCACTATAGAGAAACAACCTAATGCAAGTGAAATTATTATACAGAACTAGCCAATCACTAGACTGAAGACCTAGTCATCATATCTCCATGGCTTTCAAATAAAAGAATGTATCGAATTTCAAGTTGAACTCATGGAAAAAAAAAATTACCAGAGCTTAGCAGGAGAAAATTTTGGGTAACAATTGCTTCAATATGATAAATGAATCCATATATACAATAGATGCACAGAGAGAGAGAGAGAGAGAGAGAGCACCCACATGTGTACACATAAAAGAAACAACATCTAGGCTCATAGAATTAGTAAGTTATTCAAACAATTGACAAATGCCTAACAGCAACTTGCCAAGATGTCATTAAGCATCACTATGTATAATTAAGCATCAATATGAATTCACAAGACACTTAATTCACAACTGCAACATCACCAGACTTCTGCTATGAAGAAAAAACATTATTGAAATGGAGAGAAATGATCAAACAAAGTGCAAAGATAACTAATGAGGCAACAATGTTACAATACTTTGAAGCAAGATGCTCAAAATCCCTCCTCTGAGGCAACAATTTGACAATACTTGCCTATCTCAGCATTTGTTTCCATTTACCAAAGTTATCAAACCAAGGTATAATCAGCCAAAAGCTAAAATATGGGCAAGCTTTTCTGTTATTAAAATCAAACATTGAAAAATCACTTCTTCAAACTAATTACATCTCTACCTCTCCCCCAGATCGAACATCGAAGCAGATAATTTTGCATAGATTATCTTCATTTTTCTTTCATACTCTCCAGAAACAAGTGTTTCAGAAGAAAAAAAAAAAAAACAGATCAAATTTAGCAATAGCATACCTGCCCATCAAAGCCCTGAATGGCACTTGAGGCCTCTTCACTGGAGGTGTAAGTAACAAACCCAAACCCTCGAGACCTACCAGTTTCACGATCAAGAATGATTCTTGCTGCATTAAATGCAATCAAATCAGCTTTTACCATACACCAAGAAATTCATATATCAAGAAAATTGTATAACATTGAGGTAGAATCACCAATTTGGAGGGTGTAAATCATGGGAACAAGCCCAAAGCCCCATTTGGTCAGGACCATCATGCACCCGCAGACATTGTTGCAAGCTTGTCTTTTGTGCATGAATTACAAGAATAATGTGGTGTACTCAATTCCTTACCTTCAATGACTTCACCATATTTGCTAAAGGCTTCTCTTAGACTGGTGTCATCTGTAGAATAAGAAATACCTGCAAGATCAAATGTAAGTAACCATGTAGAAACTGATCCACAACAAGAAGCCAACTACAACCTTCTCCTTTTTATTTTGGGTGAAATGGCAGAAGGTTGGAGAAGTAAAGACAGCGAAAGACACACCTCCAACAAAAAGTTTTGAAGATGACATCCATCGAATAGCTTGGTAGAGAGATGGCCTAGATGAAGACAATTCAACATTGATCTGCTTGGCAGATGTCCGCCTGAGTATATTGCCCACATTGCTAAGAAAAGCCATTGAAAAACCTAATTAACCAGATAAAAAAAAAAAAAAAAAGCCTCAGTCGCATAACTTTGCAGAGCATAAAAGTAAAAGAAAAACCAGATGCATGCCATTCTCAACATTAGAATTTTTTTTTTCCTTGTTTTAGATTTCTTCAAAAAACAAACATAAAATAGGTTAAAACAAAATAACAAAAACATCAAAAAAACACAAACGAAATGATTTTGGAAATTCAAGAAGCATAAAACATAATGTCTAATCTTACAACAGAGCATTCTTGAAATCATTGTTTATTTTTCTTCCTATTAACAATCAAGAATATCTTAAACCATAAAACTAAGTAGTGAAAGCACACTCAAACAATCTCTTGCAGTTTATGTATTTTGCACAATAAATTGTGGTCACTGATAATAAGGTTCGCAGAAAAAAGACAGCTTGGCACCGTGAATGTACCATTTGAAAATAACAAATCTAACACATTTCAATGCTAGACTAAAAAAATTTTCCCTAAAAAGCCATTCCTTTCCATTCTATTTGACATAAGCACAATATGATATATCATTTCTTGAACTCTGACGCAACAACAAAGAACGAAGCCTAAGATTCCACAAACTACAACAAAACCATAACCCCAAAAGTCAACCCCAACTCAGATACGGAAAGATTCCCCTTTTTCAGCAACCCAAAACACGATACAAAAGATTCTATCTAATTTCCCCTCCACTTTCTCGGCAACCAAACATAATTTCGAAGGGAAGAACCAAACATCAAAACTCTAGGTATTACCACAAACAAATCGAGACAAAAATAACCCACAAATATATAGACCGAGAAATGGACAAAAATCAGAAAAAGACCAAGAATTTCCGGACAGTCTCAAAAACCCTGGAAAGAGAAGATCGAAGCCGAAGTACCGTAACAGTAAAACGAGAAAACAAATATAAAACCAAAGGAGAAGTAAGACGATCGTGCGGTTTAGGGCTTGCTATTTGAATGGTATCTTTTGGGATTTGACTTCTCTCGGAACACAGACTGAAAACTAAAACCCTACATTCGAAGAGGGTTTATGTAGTCCCAGAATGGGTTGGGATGTTTTTATCTGAAGCAGAAGAAAGCATATGGACCGTTGGATTCTTCTGTTGGTTTAGTAGAATCGTTCGATTGGAGTCTGACGATGAGGGCTGATATATTTTATTTTCTAGTGCAAGAGGGGGGTTTCCCAGGTTTGATCTGAGGACAGTATTGTCTTTCAATTTTGCGTAAAGTGTAATTAATTTAAAAACAAAAACCTAGATAATATTTAAAAAATAACGCAATAGTAATAAAAAAAAAAATTTATTATATTATATTTTATTTTATAAATAAATAAAATTATTATACTATCTTTATCCGGCGTTGCTTCTTATGTTAATTTATTTTAGGAATTTTCATTTCAACCAAAATAGGAAAGCTATTTTATTTGTGTGCCTAAAAAAAAACAAAGAGAGAGAAAAGAAAATGGCAATACTTGCCATCGGACTTGTGGGAATTTTTAGTCTATGTATCAAAATAATGATTGAGCACCGACATTATTTAAGTTTTTATTTACTAAATAAATGAGTTAAATTTGACAAATAGAATTTTTTTTTTAAAAAATTATTGGTCCATTTTAGAGTGTTAATAAAGAATGGGAAACTTCAATTTCTACTTAACCCTAATCTGAAAGAGTTAAACAACGCAATTTTATAATTTACCAACACTATTATTACTACTATATAATTATAATTAATAATAATTATTATAAATATATATTTGATAATTATTATATTATAATTTATATTTATATTTAAAACACATCAAATTAGCTGTGTCTATATAACAAAATTTTCTTTATTTTAGATAATGAAGGTAAGGAGGTTTGATTATTAACCATTTGCACCTATAAAGAGGTAGAGGATTTCTTAGGCTATGCCTGGGCCCTCTTCTTTCTACTTACTTTACAGAATGCTGTGTACGCATAATTTGAGCGTAGTCAGCGTACCCATAGGATGCATGCATGTGTGGGAATTTATAGATTTTTTTTAAAATTTATTAAAAAATTAACTGATTTGTGAGTCATATAATGAATGATTATCTTTATTTTTATAAATTTCAATCTCTTTTTTATGATTAAAATTCAAAACTTTAAAAACAGAAGTTGAAGGTTTTAATTAATGAAATGCGGGACGTAATATTTTGGGGTTAATGAATCTGTTTACCAATTAAATAATGAAATGTGACACGCAAATGCATTGGATTATGTGACAATCATATAATAAACTAAATGTGCGCGATAACGTGCAATGGGCTATATTATATTATATTATATTATTTTTATTTTTATGTTTTAGGGTGCCATGTTACAGTCGTATAATAAACTAAATATGCGCGATAGCGTGCAATGGGCCAACCAAGAACCTGAGGAAGGACTATGATTGCATGTAGACCGGGCCTGGTTCCGATCGGCCCAGAATCGGACCAGAGAAAATTGGACCGTGAATAATGAACTCACGGTTCGCGATAAACGAGTAGCCAAAATCCAAGCGCGGGTGAAGTTGTTGCCATCAACCAAGCTTAGCGTGGCCCGCGTGTTGAACGACTCCCCGCGTCTACATATCTAGCCCACTTTGTCACAAGACTCTCATAAATCCAGACTTGTTTATTAGAGGAGAAACATTTGAGAAGGAAGGTGATCGTATGAAAAAGGAAAAAAAGAAGAAATAAAAAAAAAAAAAGCTTTCTTAGGATTGTCTTAGAGAGAAACCAAAAAACCTTGGGGGGTTATCGAGCTCAAACCATATATACTTAAGTATTTGTCCAATTGACTAGGCATCAATTAGCAGCGTAATTATCTGATCATGACTAAGTGGGGCACAACGTCGCGATTGTTACCTATGTGTGCTCTAGTTTTTTTTTTTTTTCTCTTTTTTTGGTATAAACCACACCTACCAACCAAAGCTGCGAGGGGTGCCAATGGTGCGTGTGGCTAGCAGCCTTAAGCCTAAGTCTTTTTCACGGTATTAGATTTGTTTAAAGTCAGCCTTTTTTCTGTTGGGGGGCCACCGCCGCGCAGGCACATGGACTGGCGGCAAGAGGATAGAAGTAGAAGGCATTATTGACCGGTTTACCAATGTACCCTCGAATTCTTCGTGGAACTCCCAAAATGCCACCAAGCCTAACGACTACTTCACATTCAAATTGTTGGCCTTTTTCTTTGGAATAATACCTTTCATTGTTTTAGACTACCTCTCATCAACATTGTAGAACTGGGAAACAATCTAAAAGGACGGAGAGAGATTCAAAAAGAAAAAATACAAATAATGGAGAAGGTGAGCCTAACAAGGAACAATAAATAAAAGGTAGAAAATGGAGATCTGGGGGGGGGCAATAAATTATAGTTTCTTTTGGGATGTACAGTGAAGGAGGCATTAATGGGGAAGACAAGAGCCAATAAATTTGGTCTGAGACTGAGGAAGGGTAAATTAATTGCAATGCGTTTATCGCTGCAATTGTCTGTTCGTCCTCTCTCTTTCAGATTGCCTTCATTGCTCTCCCTGTCTGCCCTCTCTCTGCATCTCCTCCTCTCCTTCTTATCTCCTCCAGCCCACTCCCCAAGATCCCATTTAATGCTCTCTCTCTCTCTCTCTCTCTCCATAGTGAATAAGTAGTTGGCGGTCGTAAAATGTATACAATTTTTAATCTTCTACCATTAGTGCAAAACTTTTGGTTTTTCATACATAGACCCCATGAGACAAGCCCTGGTCTATTGTTGATGGGGCCAAAAAAGCATTAATTTTGATAACAACCCATTAGATAAAAACTTGCAAATGATGCTAATTATGGGTTGAAACAAGATTTTACTCACTGAATTTTCTCGGAGAACTGTAGCTTGCTGCGGAACTCGGGACTGATTTGAGTTGGGTGTGACTCATCTGGCTCGTTGGTCGTTGATGTTTGTGTAGACATTGAAGTAGTACGAGGAGAGGAGGGGCTACCGGCTGATGATGAGGAGGAGGGTCTAATTGGATTTGGAGGTGGTGCCGCACAAACAGGAATGACTGACCTAATTTGGACTGCTGGGGCAATCCTGTGTGGGTTTAATCCACAGGGATGCGTTGGCCTAGTTGGGTAGATAATTGATGAGGCTGCCTTGATGGAAGTTGAAGCCATTGGTGATGGAACTGAAGAAGCAAAATGTGACCTCTTGGGGCAATCTGGTTCATGCTTAGAAGCAGCAGTATTGTTATTGAGCAAGGAAGTGCCCAGCTTGCCCAGATGGGACAAAGGAAATGGACCATAGGCACCCCTTGAATTTGAGCTGCTTGCACCCTCGCTTTCTATAGGTTTCTTGATGAATTCTGGTTCAGTGCCTAGACTTTTTTGTTCGTGCTTTCTCGCACACTCTTCGAGCGGATCCTCCTGCCGTTGTACTTGTGACTGGACCCGGACTTGTATTGGAATCTGCCTATTGGATGAGGAAGGAATCGGATTTTCCCCAGGAGATGTTGGTGGCAAAATCTTAGAAGCAGTTCTAGTTGGAGGTGGAGGAAGGAGAGACACAAAGGAGTTCCTCTTTAGTGTTGGACCATCTAAACTAGAATCCAATAAAACATCCAGCAGCCTCAAATGTTGGAAAATCATGAAGTTAGTGGAGGATAGAGAGGAAGATGTCACAGGGATGGTGTCTCTGTGTCCCCTGAACACTCTTCTTCTGGCCTGGTTATAATCCTTCTTTCTTAATTGTTTGGACTCATCTTTGGATCTAAGGTTTGAGAGGACCCCTGCCACAACTACTTGATCATCATGTTCTTCACGAGTCTCTGCTTCTTTATTCGTCAAGGAATCCAGATTTGGCACTGCAAAACAAAAATGTGAAATGCTGATGCAAAAAGACGATTGCTTTATGGTGAAAAATGAACCCCAAAACTAGAGAAATGGAAATTTACTTCTCTTCAGAGCAGACCAGGCTGCTATTGCAGCATTTTTCTCAGCTTGCTTTTTGGTCTTTGCTGGCTCACCCGTAAAGCTCATGCCAGCAAGCTCCACAGTACATGTAAAAATTGGGACATGTCCAGGACCTGATCTTACAGTGGTATATACAGGAAGGTTAAGCCCAGCTCTATGGGCAGTCTCTTGAAGGAGGTTCTTGTAAATTCCAGTCTCATCCTGGAAAGGATTTCCAGGCACGAGGAATAAATGATCAGAGTTCTTTCATACTCTAATTGACCATGAAAAATTAAATAAAACAATTCAAAAAATATTGGGGATTTCACTTCCGAAACTTACAAGAACCCTTGCAGTTAGAGACCTTGAAGGACCCCTTGAAAAGAGGACATTGAGAGCAACTTCAGCAGCTGCATGCTCTGCCTGTCTTAATGTGGTGCAGTAGCTTGGGCTTTCAAAGAGCTCGCCATTGAAGTTCACAGAAGCTTTGAATCTTGGTGCATGGTCAGGCCCTTCTCTAACACAGGCATAAGAAGGAAGGTTAAAGCAGCTTCTTTGTGCAAGTTCTTGAAGCTGGTTCTTGAACATGTCTGTCATTATAAGACCATCATCAACCATATCATTTCCACCAAGATCAAAGACAACAGTATAGAGAAAAACACAACGAAGGAAAATGAAGCCCACCACTTGGAACGAAGACAATATCAAGAAACTCACCTACTTCACCAGATTTAGTGCATCTACATTGGCGAGGGAGTTTAGTTTCTCAACCCAAAAGCATATAATTCTAATGCGTTGTGCACAGAAGAAAGAGAAGAAGAAGTGTAAGTGTGGTGGAAAATGGTCCCAAATGGAGCTTTAATGGTACGGTGTTTGCTCCAAGTTATGTAAATGCTTCTCTTTCTCATCTTCCTTTACTTTTTTTTTTTTTTAATGTAAAATCTAATTACAAAATACTTCCCGAATTCTCTCTCTCTTTAACAAGGCCATGTGCAGACTAGAGGGTTATTTGCACGAACATTTTTTGTTTTTGGAATCCTCTCTAGAATCAGTTTATGGTAATGCTAAAAATTTTTCTTTAACGAGGCCTCGCCAGAAATAATCCATATGCAGTCCTCTTACCATTTTTTTTGTATTTTTTGGGTCAATCAACTCAACTCCCTTTTATCTTCCCAAGGCCTAAGCATAGCCAAGTAAACGAGGATTCATTACCACAATAACCAATCTGGGTAACGTGATAATCTCCATTCAGACCATAAACATTTTAGTAAATTCGTTTAATTGAACGACAAGTCCGCAAAACTATTGTCTCCATAAAAATAAAGGTAAACTGGTACATATGACCCTGTATTTGAGACGCCTTGTAATATTTTGATGAAATAATAAAAGAGAACAAGTGTAGAAAGAGTTCAAAAGCAATAGAGATGGTTTTAGTCAACCAGTCCAATGTTTCTTCCCGTTATATGCTTTGCATACGTATCTGCCCTAATATTGCACTGGATAAATGCTTCAGCTTACACAATTACAACCCATTTGATACACGTTAGCTAATCTACAACATACAACACAATAAAATAACTGAAAACTTGTCTTTTATACTGTAATATACTTTCATTATGCAAGAGCCTGCTTCTCCTCGCTCCCTTAAGTTGGCCATTAAAAAAGAAAATCTATATATAAAAGAAAAAAACATTAAATTAAAGAGGAGGCATAAGGAACAGTGTACATTAACACCAAGGAAAACAACATTTCATTTCGTTGAGGGGAGAAATTTTCCATTAAAGTCTCTAAAAGGCCTCTTCAATGAGACCATTCGCACACCCTGAAGAGCTCTTTAGGATAAATCAAGAGCATCCTTCACTAGAAATTGATGAATCAATCGTGACCATCAATATCTGTGACCCCTAATTTAGAGGAGGAAAGATCTTTGCACTAAGCAGTTCTTCAGATGATTCAATTTGACACTAACCATAATCATAACACCATAAACTAAGCAGAGCTGTCACACCTCAACACACTGTTCCACACCCTAAAGGCACAATGGCCAAGAAAACACTTTTAAACAACCCTGCTAAGAAGGTTCCCCCGTGTGCTGCACGAAAGACTTAAAGCTCAACGATCCCATCCTATAACCATCAAATGAAATCAGCAAGAATTTCCTTACTTCACGTGTAATGTCAAGCCTCCAGTTATGAATGTTGCTGCTCAGATGTTGGTCCACCGCTGCTACTCCCACCCATGCGGGTTGGTTCCCCCATCCTAGCAGCTAAAGCAAGAACCTCAGGGGACATTTCCCAGCTTCCACTTTTTCTTCCCCAACTAGATCGCCTTGGATGTAATCCACCACGCTCCCCTGCTTCATCTACTGAAGCCCTGATATCGGGGGATAATTCACCATCCTTTACATGCAAGCGGTCGTTGTTGGCAACTTGCCCTCCTTCACCATGATCAACCAAAGCTCCCATATCTCCCCACACTGTTTTTCTACCCATTTCTATGTCATCCCCAGCTTTTCCCATGTTTGGACTCATGAAACTTCCACCAATTGGTCGTGTTGGTAATGCCGGCTCTCTTGGCACTCTCGACCTAAAACTATTCTTGGATGAAGGAATACTAGAGCAAAATATTTCCTTGAAGTTCTCCACAATTCCTCCATTGTATGGATTTTCCCTCCGATCATATCGATATCTAAAGTTCTCATATGTTGTCTGCAAAAGCAAGGGACAAGAAAGTCCTACTGCAGCTCTACTGAAAATGCAAACCATATATAAAACACATTTGAATGGAGATAAGCCACTCACCTGATTTGTACTGATGAGATATAAATGAAAGGCAGTGAGGCCACCAACAAACCACATTGATATGAAGGTGTAAACTATAAGAACAATGGAAGCAGGGGTTTTGATCATTGCTTTCCATATTGTTGTGTTCTCTGACCCCATGATTCTCCTAATGTACACCCAGCAAAATGCAAAAACATATATACAAAGAAGGGTTGTTGAGAAGACAAACATAAAGAAGAATCGGTAGTTTCTCTGCAACAAAGAAAGTGGTATCAATAAATTTAAGCAGAAATGATGAAGCCAGCATTTAGAACAAGAGCAACATTAATTCCAGAGTCGAGTTGCCAGCAATATCTAACTGGTAAAAAAATTGAGCTAGATATAGCTTCTTCTGCAGTCATTAGAAATAGCTATAGTAATGCACATCAATCAAAGAATCACCTACCAATCCAATACATTGCCCAACCCAGGGGCAGTGATGGTCAAACCGTTCAACACAGTTATTGCAAATGGAACAATGAGAGCAGCGTGGAGGTCTGTAAAGCATGCATGTGTCACAGTACTTAATTTTCACAGTCATTCCATTGACCTCTACTTCTTTAACGCGGGGCAAACGTAACTGCGGAGTTTGGCCAGCCCCAACGTCAGCTGCTCCATCAAAGTTCTCAGGTTCTGGGGGATGTGCATTGCGTGGAATTATGCCAGGATCTCTTCCAGAAGTTAACAGGAGAAGAACTAAAACCTGTAAAATTGTACATTTATTAGCTTTGAGTTCTGTATTTGAGAAACTCTACAGGTACTATCTTGCACATGAAATATACAGCATAAAAGTTTTGTAACATGTTTGATGCTCTCTCTTCTGAGACAAGATGGCCATTTCCACAACAAGGTCAAATGTGCACCAACCAACTAACCCAAGCATTAATGTTGATACCTTTCAGTTCAAATAAGATTTATCATGACTCAAGTGTCAGGTTCCAAGTCTTCTCGTGGCTCAGGTCTCATTTCTTGGAGTCTTGGGCATTGGGACTATCAGTCATCTTGTTGATTCAACTACTTTCAAGTCAAATGCATTGGGTTTTGACTTTCGTGCAGATTTCAAGTTAACTCATTGAGTTGACCTCCAGCTAAAATGAAATTTAACTTATATTTTCCTTTTGTGTGTGTGTGTGTGTGTGTGTGTGAGAGAGAGAGAGAGAGAGAGAGAGAGAGAGAGACTTACATAGACAGTGTATACAACAGAACCAACCATTATCGATGTTCCCAGGTCAGCAGAAAAATCATCCATCAGTCTTCTGGCAACAAAGATGCAGAAAACTGCCACTGGAGCTACAATCAGAAATATGGTCAAGAAAAGTGACCTAACATCCGGTCCAAATATAAACCTCCCTTGAAGGAAAAAGATCTGCAGAAGAACAAAGGTCAAGTAAGTTCTCATGGATAAAAATGACAAATGCATGAATCACAGATAAAATGTGAAGTCTATGCTACATATGTAGGTCGCAAGCCCACCCTCAAATAAAATCCCACCATGAAGATTGTTCACTGAAGTTTTTAAACATTTCAGGCAGACCTTGTACCTATAACATATTTTCATTGATTGCTAAGAGCTTAGTTTACCACAATCCTAAAAACATAAGTTTGTGGTATCATCAAACAGAAAACAGATTTCGGAGGGTTTCAAGATCTTCTACAAAATTTATCAAATCAATGACATTTTTGATCAGCAAGCGAACCTCTTGGTCTTACAATGAGTTATAGCAGGCGATTTTCTTCTTCCTTTGCTTTGAACTTTCATACTCTTATGTCTCTCCATCTCATTTTTTTTATTTTTTATTTTTTACCAAGTCAACAAAAGGCTCCCCAGTTTATAGTGCTTGAAAGCAGAAAAATTTTAAATGCATCTTTTGTATTCAAAGGAACCAAATTTCAACGGGAAAATGCATCCTCAAAAGTTTTTCCATGGTTGCTTCCTATCTTTGGTATATGACTGTTAGACAGCCATCCAACAAACGGTTTTTCCATAGTTGCTTCCTATCTTTGGTATATGACTGTCAGACAGCCATCCAACAAATGGTGCAAATGTCTCCTTAACACAAACTGGCATCAAGATCATTAAAGACTATCGCTGTTTCAGCTTCAAAAAATTTTTTGCATCCATCATGTCATGCTCATCTTCACCACGGAGAATACTTTGAAAAATGAAAGACAAAATAAAATCAGACTGGCTGAAAATACCGTTTAGTATTTAGTGAGGCGTCACAGCATCACGACCTAATAATATATGAGAAGCACTCGCAGAAAACTCAACCTCTTACTGAAAAGAAAGCAACAACAAAACAACGTAGCATTTTACCTATTCTAGTCACTGTCGCATTATGAGTTCACTCATGATTATTAATATAGCTTTCACCATTCAGAAAGATAAGCCAAATCTTAACTAAAACGAAACAACAGCAACAATAACAACAAAAATCTCTCATAATTGGAAATGAAATTACACATCAGTTGAAAAATAACTCGCTTCGTATGCAGTTCACATACATTGGGTAGTAATAATAATAATAATAATAATAATAAAGAGAAAATATACCATAGTTACCAAATTCAATTGAAATGCTACTTTACTGAAATTAAGTGATTTTTGTTTCAATTTTTATATTTATGTTGATTTCTCTTCAGAAAGTAAAGCGAGAGAGAAAGTATTTGAGGTGACTGAAAAAGGAGAACTCACATTACTGCCTTTCCAAGTTTGAAAAACCCGCAAATCACCCGACCCGCCGGCGGCGGATCCCAGATTGGATCGCTGAGGTGGTGGGACCACATACATTTCTAATTCGGAAACTTTATTTCAGATCTCCAAACCTCGAAAAAAGGCTTAATACTCACTTAAGAACCAAGAGCACAAAAGGCGTGAGCGCCAAATGCGGGGGAAGGTTAGAAGTACGAAAGCTCGAAGAACTCTGTCCGCCTCTCTAGCTAGGGTTTCGAGAAATTACGGCGAGCTTCGTGCGGCTCGTCGCGGTGGCCGGGAGGGGGGGGGGGGGCCGTGGGGGGCTGGGGGGGGGGGCTTCCTTTTCGAGGAGGCTGAGTAAAAACAGCGATTCTGTCAATTGCGTGGGCCTTTTTGTCTGTGGCTTTACAGAGAAGAGAGACTTGACGTGGCAAGTTTTCATTGGATCTCCTCTGTACAACTTTTGGCGTGGACTGATCTGGATCTCTTTTTCAACGAGTATGGATTATGTTATTTGATAGGGGGCTATATATATATATATTTATAATTATACAGTAAATAATAAATTAAATTTATTTAAAATAAAAAATAATAAAATATATAACAATAATTAATAATGTAACATAAATTTATGTTTCTATTGTCAAAGTTTTCGTTGCGATGAAGCTTTTTTTTCCTGTTGCAAGGCGGCCCAGATGGCTTCCAAAGTGTTACTCGGACGGCTGAATAACCCAGCGATTCGGTTGCTTTTTCAATGAAGTAAATATTTTTAATAATTTTTATGCCCACCAAACAACAGAGAGGCAGATTATCTGAAATGGTCATTTCTTGATAATTTAGTTTTTTTTTATTATTATTTTCTTTTTTTTTTTTTGACAAATAGAAATTTATATTAATGGTGTGACATTAAATTTTAAATTTATTAATATTATAAATTAATGATATTTAAATAATAAATTTTTATATTAAAAAATTAAATATAAGTCTTACAAAACAAAATGCAGTACGAAGTCGAGATACTAGAAAGAAACTAATCAAAGTTATGGTACTCCAAGCACATCCTGATTCGGGATGAGCTGAAATCTTGCTGATGCCCGTCCAATGGCAACGAGAAGTCAAAACATGCAGACGAGAACGTTAATTACTCGATTTCTTTTGCGCTCCACATCACACATGAGAAACAATTAAGTTCTTTAATGTTAGTGTGTACGATCTGGACAGTCCTGCGCGAGACATGTATGGGCGTGAAACTACGTCGGATTTGGATCTCAAATTTGGTCGTGTTTCGACGAAGACCCGTTAATTTCTTGGAACCCGAAAAAGAGCGCAAAAACAAGAAAGCCCCGACCGCCTCCAGCGTTAGTCCCTTTGGGCAAAAGAGAACGCTGTCGTCCGCTAATGGTCCGCTAATGGGCTAGGGTTTCTCAGTATCCATTGCCGATGCTGATGTACGAGCTTTGAAATTAGAATTAAGTTACATTTGGGAATTACTATTTGCATATTTAAAATGACCGGATGTCATGGGCTTGAACTCAGAATAATTTATAATTGGGAATTGGTATTTAAATTTACTGGATATACGTTAGATTGGGTTTTTACTTCGAAAACCATTACGTTTCTCTCGTCTGCGTGAATCCAGTTTTGTTTTGTTTTGTTTTTTTTTTTTCTTCTTCTTTTGGGAGGAAATAACAGTTTTCTTTAGAATTTTTATGACACGAGAGTCAACATAAAAATTGACATTAGAAAAGAAGAGAAAAATGATAAAAAACAACAGTGAAAAATTTAGAGAAAAGAATTGTGATTCCTTTTTCATATATTCTTGTACCAAGATTACAAAACTATTTATAAAATTTCTATAAATACTAATTAGAAAAAATAAATTTATAAGATATTATTAAAATCTCACAAATTAAGAAATATTAAGAAATTATTTTCTTATTAATTATTTTAAGTTATCTCCTAATAATTAGGACCCACAAAATTAGGAATAGGTATTCTTAATAATCAAATTCTAAAAATCAGGATAATTCAACAAACAACATTCACTCATGTACACATTTTTATCTTTGGAATTGAAAATATTTTGATTCCTTTGGTCTTGTTAACTTCCCCGAATCTCAATCTCTTTTAGATTGAGGAACACTGAACTGCTGCTATCAATACTAGAAAAGGCACCTCGTGAGATTGAACAACATTAATCTGGTTAAAGCTGATAAAATGAAATAGAATTAATACTATTGTGAGACAGTACAACGGTTCCATGGTGTAGTGGTTAGCACTCTGGACTTTGAATCCAGCGACCTGGGTTCGACTCCCGGTGGGACCTCTAGTCATTTTGCTATAACTTCGTTACCATGATGTCTTTTCCGTGTTTTTTTTTTTGCCCTCAATGTCCTGATTATCACATTGCAGTCACCACAACACTTAGGCTGTTGGTTTCATTCTAAATTTTATTTTTATTTCTATATTGACGAATAAAATTGGTGATGTGTGTGTGCGTTATATAATCTAATTTGCTCCTTCCAATTTCCGCACCGCGTGGCATACTTTCTCCCAGCTTCTAACTGATAAGAAAACGAAAGCCCAAATAATGTGTGGATCATCAGACTTTCTCCCAACATCCAACTCGCTATTAGATAAATTAGATTAGGATGAATTGTTCAAAGGGAATTGCTAAATACAAGTCCAAAAAAGCTGCGGAGGCAACGGCTTTGCATGTATCCAACTAAGAGTTGGCCTGAGAGAAACACTAAATAGCAATTTGCAAAAAAAAAAAAAAAATTAATAAAAAACCCACACAACCACTCAAATTACCACAAACCCCCCCCCCCGCCCGCCCCGGGGGGGGAGTGTTCTGAGGCACTCAATATTTGACTTATAGAGCACAAGGAGAATGACAATGTCGCTGCTTCAGCATTTGTTGGAATACTGTCATGATTTTGCATTGCATGCAATGCTGGACCCTTCCACGTTTCAACACCTTTACTTGATAAGCCGGCCTTCAGGAACCCTCTTCGAAACTACCGTCCTGGTGAACTTTATTTACCCAAAAGCAGGCAAGGACAAAGGAGCGAGCCTAAAAGAGGTTTTGGAAGGTTGAGGAACTGGTTGCTATTTAACTACAAGGAGCATAAATTAAACTCTAATATCACCATTGGAGATAGACATTATGATTCTTCTTTAACAAGTTCTATTGGGAAAGCAATGAATGATTGGAGTTTTGCAATTGGTTGGAACCTGTTGTTGGCACGCTTTTCTCTCCAACTCACGCCCCAACTCTTGGCCTCTGCCACTGCATGATCACGGTCTAAATCCTTGTCTGTCATCATTTCCGTTTCACTTAGAGACAAATCCATTTCAGGACACCTGAGACTGAACTCCTTTGGCCTCCTTGGCGACATATTTGTGTGATACCAAGCAGTCCATGGCGCTCACCAAGTCACTTGATGAAGGGCGTAGGTTGACATTTTCGCTAAGACAAAATACTGCTACCTCTACAGCCATCTTAAAGACCGAGTGTGAATACTGAAATTTCAGCGAAGGATCTGCTAATTTTGAATACTTGCTGGGTCATTCATCTAGGGAAGCGCCTACATATCAAGAAATGGAAAAAAGCTTAGTCTGAAGAACTTGCAACATTGTTTACTTGAAAGGTAAGTTGGGGTCTTTAGTAGGAACTTTTAGCTAATCTGGTCATAAAGCAAAGGCTAAGACCACATTTTTTTATAACTAGAAGCATTGAAATCTTCCACCAAGAGTGCCAACAAAACCGTCACATGCCGCTACCATAGGCTGCCTTATCACCTCAATAGAAGTATTGGGTGTTCCCTCTAGTGCTAGGGCTAACAAATACAAATTGATTTCCTCAAGCTGATCCACTAGAAATAAGGTCAAAGAGTATCACCCAACTAGTGAGATACTCTCTGCGACCATCAACCTCATGTGGTGCTCTACATCCAGTAATTAGCTCTAACAAGACTATTCATAGCTGTAAATGTCAATCTTGGTAGACAATTTTCCAGTTTTTGCATACTCACGGGTACAGTAACCATAGGTGCCAATGACCCTTGTGGAGACATGGGACTTATCTCCACTTGGGCCAAACTTTGCAAGTCCAAAATCAGATAGTTTTGGTTCAAAGCCCTCATCCAACAATATGTTTGATGATTTTAAGTCCTATATAATAGGAGGAATTGCATGATGCAGACAGTCCAAGCCTTTGGGTGCACCAGCTGCTATCTTCATCTTCGTATTCCAGTCCAGAGGCTCTGAGTCAGGTGTAAGATCTGCGCATGGACAATGTATGCCAGTCAAGCCAAATACTTGGAATATGCAGTCACACTTCCATTGTTTAATGAACAGAAACATCTTTTGATGCCACTTGGTGGTATCACCGTAGAAAAAGATAATGAAACAAGACATTTGAGATTGTTTGGTCATGCATAGCCTAGCCTGTGGATGCAACAGCTCAGATGGTGATCAAAACTCAAACAGTGGGAGAAATAAAGGAAGAAATTGGTTGAGTTTAAAATAGAGGGTGATCAGCTTCAAAACAGTATGCAATAATATACTGGTAATATATCCATGTTTATAAGGAAGCTGCCCAAACCTTGGACTCTTCCAAATGATCAAGAGAAAAACGTACTGCAGCGTTGCAAAATTGTGTGTTTTTGAAGGTCTCACAGGCAATTTTGTGGAAACCACTCTAAAAGCATAATGATAACTGCCAAATTCCTTTCTTGAATTATATTATCTTTGATAATTTAGGGTCATCTTGTTTGAGAAATTAAACATTGTGTGATGAAATCAGAAGTAAACCAACTGAGATATTACCAAAAAAGCAATTTTCCAATGATCCCAAGGCATGTATTCATAAACAAGAAGCCGCTGATTACCATCAGCACAGAAGCCGATTAAGTTGACGAGATTAGGATGATGCACTAGAGCAAGCATGTATACCCCCACCAGAAATCCCTTGTCCCCTTGGAAACCTGATGGATCTAGCTTTTTAACAGCTATAACCTGCCAATATGTAGGTTAGTTCTGGTAAAGAAGTAACTTCATTCACCAATAACATTGAAAAACAAGCAAGTATTGTATCTGACCATTTGTTTTTAACTTCCCTTTAAAAACAGAACCAAATCCAACACTTCCAATAAAACAGCCCTGACTAAAATTGTTAGTGGCAATTGCCAGCTCTTCAAAAGAGAATGCCAGAGCACAATTAGATGCAGTTGGCCCATCTTCTGGAGCAGAAAATTCATTTTGCATATCTACATTCATTTTTTATCCTGCTTCTCCTCTTTGTTCTGTGTTTTAAATTTTATACAAAAGCAGTAAGTTCTACCATTGCCACCATAAAACCAAATATATGGTAGTAAAAAACGCAGAACTACAACTCAATATGCAAATCATTTCAATACTCAGTTCAAGTACTGCCACCAAAAAACCAAACATATTGCTGTTAACAAAGCAGAATTAAAACTCCATGTACATCTAAATCATTTCAACACTCTGTTGAAGTATTTTGTTATTCTCTACTTGCAAACCTGCAATGAGATTATCGGTAAAATTGTTCGTTATGCTTGCCAAATCCCAATAGAGTATATTGGTATATGTTCTAGACATTTGTCGAATAATTTGGAGATAATTTACACAAGACAGGAACTTAGAAACAAAGGAAAGGGATGGGGAAAGGCGAGAAAGAAATCTCAGGAAAAGTAAAAAATTGATTGGTGTAGACTGTTGAATAAATTGAACGGTAAATTTGATGGTCTGCAAGGACTTATTGCCTTTTAAAATGCTACGTAGGTTCTTCAGTCCATAGAATGAACAGCGTGGCGACCGTTCTATCCATGTGTTCGATGCAAGAAGAGATAATCACGCTGCTGCAGACATAGCATTCCAAACATGTTATCCACTTATATTGTCGCCCTTCTTGCCCTTGAAGAATCCAAAACGCGGGCAGTAACCCATTTTCCACAATCAAAAACAAAAGCAAAAACAAAAAAGGAAGCAAAATATGGGAGTCGAATCCTCCCCCCACCCCACCATCCCCAACCCCACTTGGAAACAACTAACAAAGATGAATGTTCTCGTAATTTGAGGGTGCCTTTGGGTTGTGGGTCATGATTATGGCAATGGGTTGCCTTGCTTCTGCTTCCGTTGGATCGCTCTTTGTGTACGTAAATTGCCGTGTGTTGCGTTCTGGGATACGCCGCTGGCTACACGTTCTTTGGCCACCTGACAATATCCTTATTATGCGTAGACACTGAATAAGCACGATTCACGTACAAGAATGACGTGCTGCTTTCTCCATACAAATAAATATATAAATAAAAACTACTAGCTAGACACATCTCTTGATAAAAATATTATCTATAAAATATTTATCTTACTAATTGTTCCCAATAAATTTATCTATAAAATATTTTCCTACGTAAATGTAATAGAAATAGAATCTTGAGTTTTGGATTGCACCGTACTTAACGGGATAAGTTATAATAATTGTTGAGTAAATATTTATACAATATGATACTTATGTGATTTAACAATAATTATATCATATCTTGTTATCTTTAAATTCAACCAAAAACAACGCTCATACAAAAAGAAGAAGAAGAAGAAGAAAAAAAAAACCAACACAATGATACACTTAAATAATAACATCGTGTCGGGTTCTTTAAATGCGTCGTCCTTTTCGATGCATCATTATCTAATATGTTCCCCCATCCTCCAACTTTTAAAAAAGATCTAATTTAAATGCAACTAATCAAGTAGAGTATATAATATTTACAAGAGTGGCTAGTTCCTGTCCCTTTGAAGGGTTAGGAGGGGAATGCCGATGTCTGCTAGTAATCTGTGGTGGCCAAATTACCCAAATAGTTTCTTAAGCGGAACATACCACGTAAAGAGCAATGGTTCATCCAAATTGGTAAAAACATTCATGGGGACAACATCATTCGTTGTACAATTTGATGAGGGGTCGACGAAACATTCCATTGATGGTGATAACCTCGAAAATAAAGCCGGGTAGGGACCGTGACATAAAAGATGAAGATATAACATTAGGCCAACCTGATAGCTTCAAGTAAATTTGAATTAGAAAGAAATGGTTGTGACCTTGCTAAAAATTATCTTATTATTATCCAAATAAAATACTTAATGAATCTATAAAAATACTCAAAACTTAATTTTTAGTTTGATGTATTGCATCATAATCATTTAATTCTTAATGTTCAAATATTGAGTATGATGAGCTGATCCGTCTGTGCAGTCTAATTCACATTGAAGTAATTGCAATCTATAAGAACAACACAATCCAATTGGAACATAGAATCCACTCAAATTCAATCACCGTGTTAACCTAAGAAATATATATATATATATATATATATATTTAAAAAAAAAGAAGAAAGAAGAATCTTACTTTGTACCCTTTGGGAAAAGAACCCAGAATTTCCACTCATTCTGCTCCAATAGCACCAGCAGGCAGCGGTATCCCTTAAATGGCTTCAATTGCCTCGGCAGTTAGAATCCTGGGAAAAAAAACAAAAGAACTTGTTTTATTTAGTGCCATTAGTTCATCAAACAGGTATAATAAAAAAGATTGCCAATAACTCACTTGAATGATCCAAGCTTGACTGCGCGTAGGTTCAGGGCAGATGGAGCCTCGTCATACGACTACATCATGGTTCCAACATCCATTAAAGCTCAGCCCAACTTGGGCCCTTGTGAGGACTTCGACTGCGGCTACGACATCTATCATAGCCATCATTGTAATTGCACTCATTACCTGCCCACAGAAAGCAAAAGCCTATTTCTGCCGTCAATCCCAGAATTAAAAGAAGCATTGTCCCGGAAGAAACAATGCAATTGCAGTAGCGGAAATATTCTTTGATACAACCAGCGCGAACAAATATTTTGTGGTCGTGAAACAAAATATACTGATCAAAAGTCGCGAGAAAATCATAGGGCAAAAACAGGAATTCACGAAGTTTACAGCGGCAGAAAAATTGAGTGTCTGCTGTAAACAGCCCATACAATCCGAGGAAAAAAGGCACTGGACAAAACATTCTCTAATCGATGAGTTCAATCATCCGGGTTTGGCTAGTAGAATTGTGTGTAGCTGTAGGTTAAATCTCGATGAGAGGCTCAACTTGTTATAGCTTACTAAGTTAGACGTATTTGAGATAGCTATTGCTTCTCACTTAATTATCACAAATTAGAACCTTTGAAATAAAAAAATTAAAAAAAATTACTAATTCAAATTATTATTTTTTATATATAATTAATAAATGGGCTTTCTTAAATTCGAGCAAAAATAGCCTCAAGATCAAGAAAAATAAAGCACTAGGGCAAAGATACGGATAAATGAAATTAAGTTGATGTTGACCTTCTTATCCTTAACAATTCTATTAAGCATCATCTCCAACAAGTTAATTAAAACATTAAAAACAAACGAGCTGATTCGATTACTTCAATACTGTATGTGATGCTGGAGATGACTCTTTGTATCGTTTACCGATGACTCTTTGGATCATATACCTACACAAACATTTGGATCAACATACCACCAACGTAATTGGGCTCTTGGGTCTAATAATAGAAGTTCAAATTCTGGCACCCGACGGACCAGAAAGCACTGGATCAGCATCGCCACGCTGAAGCAGCTACAATTGCTCTATCTTCCCAACCCAAAAGCAAGCAACCCCTATCCTCCGTCAATCTATACCTATCACAAGAATACAATCCTAGCAATATCTTGGACTGAGTCACTGCGTTTGCGCTAAGTGGCACACCTTTGAACCCTTGACTTTCCATTATCTTCCTCCATTTCTCCAGCCTCTCGTGCCTCTCCGTCCTCTCCGGTCCCTCGCAGGCGACGATGTTCCTTATCTCCTGCGCAAAAATGTACTGCTCCACCTTCGCCCGCTGCGCTGAGTCTGGTGGAAATGTTGCATCCAAGGAGTCGAATATTGCTGAATAATAGTGCAATGCCTCCAGGAACCTGCCTAAGAAGTATGGTCCATTGTGGCTTGCTTCCTGTTCAACAAGGGTCACGATGTTTGGTGCTTGGTCTCTTATCATTGCCAGTAGGTTTCCTAGACAGTGCCCGGGGACGCGGTGGAGGCGGTTGACGGAGTTGACGGCCAGAGCCTCGCCGACCCTTCTGTCGAACATGTGGGGTTTAATGTATTCTAATGTTTCTGCTATAGGATGGAATTCAAATGGGACGTGGAGAGAATGAGCCAGTTCTGTTAAGCACCGGCCGGTCTCTCTAACACTTTCGATGGCGGATCCGACGCCTGTTATCCGGAGAAATGGAGCACCGCCGGGTCTGGCTGCTAAAGCTTGCATGAAAGCTGGCCACTGATAGCCTTGAAGAATGTCAAGGTCGATAACATGAACACGTTCCTCTGCTTCAAAAGCCTCAAAAATGGCTTGATTGGCGGTGAAATGAGCAAACTTTATGTACGGGCAAGCTTGGTAGATAATTTGGTAGATTTTAAGAATTTCCATGGAGTTTGGATGAAAAGGAGAGAATGCTTTTGCATTGGAGGTACTACTTGTGGTCTTAGTGGTAAGGGTTGCAGCAAGCCTAGCACTCAAAGCCTCGGTGAAGCAGGAAGCGACCCGTTGCATGGAGTCACCAAATGGTGAAGCAACTCTGTTGAGGCGGTGAAGATACCTTTTTGCCAGCATGTAGTCCTCTTTGGCCACTGATTCAGCGCAAGCAAGAAGCAGGTGCACTAGTTGAAGCCCACTATCTTGCTCCTAAACATATTATACATACATATGCTTTCAAGATACAAAGAAAGAAAAAAAAAAAAGAGGGCCTTTTATATACACGATAAGGGTCATGGAAATCCATGGATATATTGAATCTGCTTAGTTAGACACCAATTGAAGAGCTAAGAGGGGATAAAAAAGAGAATAATGCTGGAGACAGCAAAAGTTTTACCAAGAGTTTTTTTACTTTGTGACAAAATAAAGCTGGGGACAGTAGAATTTAAGCGAGCAGCGTCCATATGAAAAGTGAAAAAATGTTACTCCACATTAAGTGAGACTCCATTTAGTAAAACATCTTAAATAATTGATAGAAGGTGTAGTGTCCTTATTAGAATTTGATCTAAAAAATAGAAGGGAGATAAAGAAAATTTCACCTGTTCAGCACTAACTTGGAGGGGAACCATCAGGCTGTGATTAAGATTGTGTTGATGAGAGGTTGGAGTTGTTTCTTCTGATGGCGTTACCTGTTTTTGTTGTTGCTTCTCCAGCTGGAGCTCTTGTTGTAATTGCTGTGACAAAGATGCTGTTGAAGTTCCTCCAATGGAGCCTATGTGATAGATATCCCTGTCCTGAGTTGTCAATTGAGAGCCAGCTGATGATGTTTCACTAACCGATCCACAAAAGCTCGAGGAATTTGCCACTGGCAAGCAATCTATCATTGCAGGGACGGCCGGTGATGACATGTCAAACAAATGCGTTGAACCTCCTTGTCCACTAATGCCCGAACCTGCTGATGGTTGGTATCCTTCTTCATACCCTTCTCTCTGATAATAATCCAAGAAATCATCCATGTCCACGAGTGGCAAAGAAAGGCTCTCGAGGTGCATATATTGATGATTTGGAGAGTTAAGAACCTTATGAAGTGGGCTTTGTCCTTTCCCTTTGCTGCTGGTGCTGCTGCCACTAAAATTTCCAATTCCAACTTGAGACAGAAGCCGAGGAGGGGAGCATCCGGATCCTGAACCTGAAAGGCTCTGCCCTTGCATTGACTGAATGTAGCTGTAGCAATAGCTGGAGGCTTGTGGTGACAGCATGCTCCTCACTGGCGATGACACCATGTAGTCACCTTCCACATGATGATCGGAGAAGAAAGTCTCCCAAAGAGAACTCTCCGGCGACTGCATTTCCATATCCCCATCAAACTCAAATTTGACTCCAGGGAAGCTGAGGCTTTGTGGGGCTAGGCTATTTAGCTCAGGATCTGAAGACTGATGTGCAATTTTCTTACCAGACTCAAAAAATGATGATCCATTAGGAGAAGTTGGGTCCATCTTTTTGGTGACAGAACTCTCACTGCTCTTGATATGCCCCATGCTTCCACACTGGGAATTTATCGTACTATTTTCCTCCAGATTAATTTCTGGCCAATTTCACTACACTTTTTCAATTTCTCCAGAGAAAAAACAATGGGGTGGTGGCGGTTGGGGGATGGGGGTGGGCGTCGAGTAATCAGTCTGATGGTGTTTCTGAATTTTTCTCACACGAAGCTTATTTTTCGCTAATGGTTAAGCTTTAGCCCTGGGAGTCTGGGCAAAACAAAACTACAGTGAAAAACGCCTGGAGTTCTGTTTTTACCTCTTTTTATTCGAGAAAAATCTTGTCTGGTTGTCCGGTTTTCCCTGGAAAGTAAAAGAGAATTAAAATCGAAAATCTTGCTCCGGTCTTATTTGATTGGAATTTTGTGATTCCACGAAGTTTTCATTACCCAACTCCAAGCTGTTTCCTACCTAGGGGACTTCACTTTGTCTTACCTGTTCCAACGGTTTTCGCAAACCTTTCACTGAAATAATGTTCGCACTAACTGACAGCTTAAATCGCCGGGTTCCCTCTGTTTTCTTTGGGGCCGGCCCAGGTGAGAACGGGGGAATGTGTGGAATATCTGGGATTATTTTGTTGTGCTCACCGCAATTAATAGACCGTTTTTGATTTGTTGCTTATTTGGGACTGAGTGGTACATAATGTACATGCTGATTTGGAGTGATATAGACGAATAATATCATATGCTATTAGCAGTCAATTCGCTTCTTGGAGGTAACCTCTAAATTCTCCATTGGTTAGAAGTTTTGACATGTATTTTGGGTGTCGTGTCTTAGATTTTTTTTTCTTTTTTTTTTTGTTTTTTGGGAGAAGAAACGAAACGTTAAATTTATAGAAAATGAACGAGTTATTTGCCGTTGGATAGCTCGTGATTTAATGATCTTTTGAGAAATCTAAGAACAAAAAATATATCACTTTCGCCTATGCAGGAAAAAATAAATAATTTTCTAAGGCAACACGGTGGGCATTGTCTCAGTTAACAACGCAATCGGGATACTGACTAGTTGACAAATGCACGATTGGCAAAATGTAAAATTAATAGTCGGAACTCTTAGTTATTTGCACCACGGCAATTAGGCATATATATATATATATATATATATATATATATATAGAGAGAGAGAGAGAGAGAGAGAGAGAGAGATTGATCGTCCAATGTGAACATCTTGCGGCTAAGGCATGCAACTGAGGGCACAGCATAGATCCGTAAGCGGACGTGACTTAATAATTCGTGGGCTGCCACCCAGTAAAAATCCAAAAGGGATACTTAGCAACGAGACCCGACCCCCCGGGTAAGAGAATGATAAGCTGGCGCTTAAAAACAATTTTACAAAAATCTTTAAAAAAAAACAATTTTATCGGTTAAATATTTATTAATATTTGATTAAAAAATAAACAAGGATTTAAAGAAGATAAATAGAAAAGAATAATATCAATGAGTAGAATTAAAGATAAAAGAATTTGTGATATTTTTTTAGAAATTATTTAAGACAAATATTTTTTTTTATTCTCTAATTTTTCACGCGAGTGACGGCAAAGATTGAATGTGAGTGGGGGCAAATATGAAAATTCATCTAACCCCGCGGTCTATCCCCAGTTTTTTCCCCCACTCAAAGTTGAGAGAGAGTGAGAGAAAAAGAGAGACAGATTTAGAAAAAATAAAATAAAATAAAATAAAATAATAAAATTAAAAAAGGGCAAAAGAGGAATCACCCTCGAGACCCACCCCACCCACAAAGTCTCCTAGCTGTGTTGGGAAAAATTGAAAACTGAAAACGCAAATTAGAACTGTGATTTCAATTCCTATTTATATTCTTGAGTTTTATTAAAAATTAAAATTTTTTAATTGTACTTCTAACTTTAAAAAATTAATTTTTTTATTTACAAAATAAAATTTAACAATTATAATTTTTAAAAACTTTTCATTCATTAACATGTTTTTTATTAATATTCAACAAATTTTCTCTCTCTCTCTCTCTTTTTTTAACTATAATCAAAGGTGGAACAACCCTTGTTAACCCATTAAAAAGAATGAACTAGGCACTCTCTCTAACAATAATTTGCATTGAATGTTAGAAGCAACTTAATAGATTATGCTTATTGCTAACTTGATAACCCTTTTTTTTTTTTTTTACCATTATGATAATATACAGCTCATTGCCTTATCCTTGTTTGCCATAAATGGTAAATAAGGACGTAACGTGCTCCAAATTTCACCTCGCACGTATCCAAAATCTCGTACTTTACTTTCCATCCTTCCAAATTCTCATTTTGGCACGTGGCCAACTCACTGTCCTTCAAATGGGACAAAATGGATGAGGTCAAACAACGAGAAAAATTTACTGCAGAGAAAATAAAATGAAAATTAACTAAATTTTGTTTGGGTGTGATCGGCCTGGGCCCCTCGAGAGGAGCATCTGCCTCCCTCTTTGGCGCCGAGACATAGGCAAAATGGTCAGAAGCGGCGTCGGTGGCGCCGCCCTACGCCTTGGATTTGCCAAAGGAACCGAGTGCTCGTCCTCTGCGTAACCTTTTATTGATTCCTGGGCGGCGGCATCTCCCTCCCTCGTATTCTCAAGCCATTATACGTTTGGCTAATCGCACTCCTCTTTCCTTCTACCTTAAGTATTGATTAAACTCACTGAAAAATTAAAATAATAATAATAAATAAAAAGAAAAAGAAACAAGCACATGTTTTTACAGAGAATCGAATTCAAAATTTTATTTGACACGGACAATTCTTTTCGCCATTGAAACACAGTGTCCAGTGATTTTTTCAAGGTTGTGGTTTGAGAAAAGATGTAAAATTTATTAAAATTAAAAAATTACTTTATTATATAATTTATAATCTAATAGATTTCCCAACATTACACTGTAAATTTATCTAAATCTAAGTTGGGTTTATCTGTCCCAACCCGAAAAGAATTGTGGGTCGAGGTCCTCTTGTTGTTAAAGAAAAAACTATGACATTTTGTGGTTTACGCCATTATATAAATTCTTGGCAGAATGTGAACCCCCGAGGGGTCCGAAAGACAATTTTTCCCTAATATGGGGCCAGATTTTATCTCCTGGGCCTTACCCGGCTGAGAGTTCAGAGTCATGGGCCCATTCAAATGAGGAATATAAATTTTAATTTTGATTTTTGAAAGTAATTTACGAGATTGATTTCTGTAGTGGTAAAATTACAAAAATTTTTAATTTTACATTTAAAATAAAATAAAATAACCGAGATGCACAGTTATTTAGAGACAACTCTAATGCCATCGGGTCAATCCCTAGCTTTTTTTTAAAACAAGAGGCATTTGAACGTGCATTGCTAACAGACTTTCCCAATTCTGTATAACCGGTGCCTCTTTGAGCCATCATGGAATAGAGATATCCAAGTAAAGTGCCACATCAGAAAAATGCTAAGCAGGTTAGTTCTCCCTGCTATGTCCTGGACTCTACGTCCATATATTGCCAAATAACATTCACAAGTCTTTGTTTTCTTGTGCAAAAGCTAAATCTTTTCAAAACATTTGTTTTTTTTTTTCCTCCTTTTGCTTACAGTTGGTTCCCACCGACTCCCCTGCTCCTGCTCCTTGTGCTCATTATCCTCAACACAGAGCTTCCATCTCCAGCCACAAGATAATGCTCTGAATTGCTATTCCCACCAGAATCCATCTACCGATAGGAAAGCCTCAGGGAAACTTCCTCTAATATTTTCCTATAATTTGCCACCATGAATCCAATAATTCTCTTCATTCTCTCGTCTTTGTTTATCAAGTCACTGTCTTCAAAGATTGAGCCAGCCAAGCCCTATGCCCATATTACTGTAATGGGTCTAGTTTATTGTGACATCTGCTCCAACAACAGCTTTTCCAGGCACAGCTACTTCTTGCCAGGTGACTTCAACAATAATTTCCAACAACCCAGAACTAGTTTCAAGCTAATTTTTATTTCCGAGATTAAAGATTTCAAGGAACTAATTTTATTATTATTATTATTATTATTTATTTTTAGTTTTATTTTGTCTAAATGAGCAGGTGCAGAAGTCAGACTAGACTGCAAACTCAAGGCCAGTTTGCCAAGAACCACAGAGGAGGTAACATTCTCAGTAAACAGAACAACGAACAGGCATGGAGTGTACAAGTTGGAAGTTCCTTCTGTTGATGGGATGAAATGCGCAGAAGCATCCATGGCTTCCTTCTGTGAAGCAAGCTTAATGCAGAGTTCATCTAAAGCATGCAATGTTCCTGGGCACAAGTGGACATCAGATGTGATAGCAATCAAGGCCAATAAGGCCAATCTCTGCATCTACAGTCTCAATGCATTGAATTTCAGACCATCAAAGAAAGATGTTACCTTATGTGGAAAATGAAAATAACATCTTTGGGTGCCCTGCCCCACCTTTAGCCTCTGGGAAACTTTCTTCTGTTAATTCCTTCATGTTTTCGGTCTTTCCATGAAAATACAACAAATTTCCATTGTCACTCATTTTCCCGAAAAGCCCACCATGGATTGTGGCAGCGTGTAGACGATAAACAAACTAACTCCAGCCCACTCCCCTTACAACTCCATGTGAATTGCTCCTAAAGATTTATGCTTTCAATCTATCATGTCATTTCATTTCAATTGACCTTAAAGATAACGCTTTAAATCGACTTGGGCTAGCATCAAATTGGGGAATATGCATTGACTTTGGGTTTGAAGTGATTGTGCGTTTGGTTTTAGGATTTCCGATTTAGAATATATCTGTCTTTTTCCTTCCAACTCAGACATTGGGGAATGAGATAGAAGCGAACTTTTGGCTCGTTACCGAACTTCTTTTACCACTAGACCAGCGGTGTAAAAGGCTAAACGCTGATAAGGATGTAAGATTCGAATTCTTGCTTTGGAGGTGTGTTTATTTATTTATTTTTTATAATTAATTTGTGCTAGGTGTGGGTCCGCATGAGACATGCCACAACTCATATTCACATGGACCCTGCTTAGGATGACCCATTGGGTCGGGAATCCCCAGCCTTGTCCAGGCCTGGGCATATGTTTTAGCCTGACACAATCTACTGCCGTTCTCAGCGGGTCGGTCCAAAGTACGACCCTGCAAGCCTCGGACCAGGCCTAGGCCGGATGCCCGTCCCATTTTCACGTCTGGATTTGCATCAATTCCTCCAAGGTATCCCGTACTATCGCTGCGGTTAACATTCGAAGAGCAAGCATTTAATCCTATAGACACGCGTGAAAGAGGTAGCAAATGAACCTGACCTAATAACCTGATATAATCCAACCAAAATTCAAACTGACTTGGTCCACATTACTTAAAAAAAAAAAAAAAAACGAATGACTTCTAATATGAAACATTGAAAATTGAAATGGCATAAAACCCTAATAACTCAAGTCCATAAAACCCTAATAACTCAAATCCAAAATAATATGAAATTAATTGATCCAAACTAAAATAATTGGAAATTTAAGATATTTAACATTTTATGTACCTGTAATTCAGAGTATGCAAAACACGAATGATTCGAGATTCAAAATAATTTGACCCAAAACAATTCGGCCCAAATCTGATCTAACCAACTTGTCGGCCGCATCTAGAGGACCATAAACCCTCCAAAGTTGGGCTATAATTCTCAGTTCACACATCTCAGATTTTATTTTCACCAGTGTAAGTCACGCCGGTAAATTGAAATGTTTCAACACACACACACACACACACACACACACACACACACACACAAAACAAGAGAGGTGGACTTCGAAGTACCCGTGCTGCCATTTTATGTTTGAAAAACAATGATACAGTTGTGTTCTTTCTTAGAATACATTGATCTCATCGTCCATATAAGAACGATGCACCGGAAGTTGTTTGCTGCAGTTTAAACATGACTCGCGGGTCATCCAATGTTGTGTTTGTTTTTTTTTTTCCTTCTTTTTTGTTTCGTTTTTTGCAATCACTAGACATATGGATGTCGACAAATGCATGCGTACGTTGTTTTTGACAACATCACCAGTATGCGAAAGGCAAAGGTGGCGAAAAATTCACTTAAAAAAAGTCATGCCCGACCACATTTGCTCAAACAAGCAAGTCCTCCTTCTAAACAATCATCTCCGCTAATCCAAAACTCAGGTGCATCCTGCAAGATTTAACCACCAATGTGGGTTTCGTTTCACGATGTCTATGGTTGGAAGCAACAAAAAAAAGTGAAAGGGACTTTGAGCACCACAGTACAATGATAGCAATGCCATATTGTTCACCGAGGCCGCCTCTAAAGACAGAAAATAGAATGTACCTTCATAATTCCTGCAAAAAACCGCACCTCCAAGTTACACCATATGCTTTCTTCGAGGCGGATCCTCAATCTGCAATCGCAGTTTCTGTTTGCAAGATAAACATGGAAAAAATTGAAATCAAGGTGGGAAAACCAAGTAATGTTTTTAGTCAATATCTCTCTCAAAATTACCCGCGTTGCTCCTAACGTCAATCTCAATATTGCAAGACCTAGAAAGCTAGGAAATTTGGACCACGAGGCTTTCTATGACGGTGAATGGCAAATGGATAAAGAGAGAATAGCAAACAATCCTCTACTTGTAAGATTCGACATGGAAAATTAAAAACTTGTATAGATTTTAGAGCAGGACGCAGCTAACAGTGTTCATCTTACAAACAGAATCTGGTGTGTTTTAAAGAATCAAACACTTTCAAATATTGCCCTCATATGATGCCACTTCCACTGGTTTAACTTCTCCATCAGCTATGACAAGAATTCATTGGCATAAAAAGGAAGGCGTGTGTGCGTTTTTGTAAGTATACACGTGCAATTGATTCAAACAATCTATGAGCCTGCAGTAGTTGTTTCATCTTATTAGCTACAGTATATAAGACCTGGAAGCTAACCTTTAACCCACCTTCATTTCCCTTTAGAACCACCTCAAGGTACCGGCCCAGTATTTCTCTCGCCGAGCTGGACCATGAATGAACAAATCATTTAGTTATTTCTTTTTGAGGACACCATATGAAATGCACAGCATTAGTCCACAAGATATCAACAGGTAAAAAAAAAAGGGCTTTCCATATGCCATCTCTGCAGGTTGTTTAACTCGCAAACAAACTATCACCAACATTTCTTGAAAGCAACCACTCTATCAGCTACCATTGAATAAACCCATAAATCATTGTGTTTTTCTGATTTGTCAAGTTTTGTCTGATTTGAAGGCCCATTGGGCTCTAGACAGCATAATAGGAGGCACTGCTACCCCATCCCCAACATCCCTCCCCTATAGCTCGAATGGAATTTTCTTAACTCACAACTTCCAACTCAAAATTCTGAAGCTCAGATCAACCGTTCGATCCTTTGAGGGATACAACTTAAATGGACCAAAATACCTTTCAAACGTGGATTATGCCAAACTAGACGTGGCAGGCAAGAATCTATTCACAGACAGATTCAGATTCGCTTTGTGGAACAAAGCATTTTGAACATGAAAAATGTTATTGACATCATTAAACCAATTTATTAGAGTGAAAAACCAACCAAAGTTGTCCAGTACTATGCACATAAATACCAGTAACCAAGTGGCTAGTTTTCTACTCATAGATACTGTGACCAATGGGAGGGTGACCTCAAAATCGAACATGGCGACTTGCTTTCCAGTAGAACATATGCTGAAGGAGACATGGATATAAACATTCAGTCTTAAAGCAATCTCAAAACGCACAGGGGGGACCATCAGCTAATGCTTTAGCCTTGAATGGCAGTTAGGCAATGGGATTGTGTATCAAGGAAAAAGAAACTGAGCCAATCAAATCAGAATCGCAACATTGAAGGCAACTGCAGAAATATCTTAACCTGGAACTTAAATATGAAGCCAAAAGGCAAATAGAAAGGCCAATGTAAAATGTAAAAGAAGGAAAACGAGGAAACAGAAATGGGATGGATAGCTTCATAGTTCTCATTTCTTGCCTTCGCAAAAATTCACATCGACAATTTAAGTCGAATTATAATCAAGGACCCGATATTTGCATCAAGAAAGCAAGGGAACAGAGACATGCCCACGATCTTTTGCCCTCAAATTAAAGGACGGAAAAAAGAACCTCAAAATACAAAAATCATTGTTATCTCGAAATCATTTTCATTCAGAGAGAAAAAAAAAAAAAAAAAAGAAACAAGATTGAATGGTCAGCAGGCATCCTGACAATTGATCACCACTTTCATCTGGGCTGCTGTTTGAAATGATCACAAAGAATTGGTAAAGATCGGATGGCTCGGCTTATGCAGCGTTCGTGGGCAATACTGCAATCTTGTTGGTGCAACAGAAAAAATATAGGAAAAGAGAAGATCCTGAGAATAGATAAGCATGGAGACGCTTTGTGGATAGAAAACTTGTAGATGAGGAACAGAAGCGATCCAATTCGCAGCATCCTGTCTTCCAAAGTGGGTTGAACTTAGACTTGCACATTTCCGTGGTAGCCACACACTTTTAAGAAGGGGTTTCTAATCGTGGGTTTATCAACTTCTATATGCAATTTTTACATAATTTTCTTTTTTTCAGTTATCTATACAAGCTAACAGCTGTTGTACAATATATGCATATCATTATATCACAATACACAAGGTGTTCAAAAATATACATCGGGGCACCTCATTAGTGATTTTTGGTCTAATTTCTGCACAAGTATATCTTGGAATGGACAGGAAGCCCTCCAGGCGTGGACAGCTAGTGAGGATGACGTCTATTTACAGTGTTTCTTGATCGCTATTACTTGTGTGGACTTTATCTGCCGAACATTTCTGTACAGAGATATAACAGGTGATATTCCCGCAATTAAATCATGAGCAGGATCTGATCAACTTGAGACTCTGGAATGTTCGAGCTTTGAAGAGGTTACCCAAAATGTAACCAATTTTGGTTTCTTGACGAGTCTTCGCTGAAAGAATCAAGTTATGTTTCACCTGCAGCTTGACTTGTCCAATCTGTTGGCGGATTGAATCAATAATCTTCACGTCAATTGGGTTACCAGTCACATCTGTGACATGGAAAATGTCTCTAGCTTTACCACCTTTTGTCGAGATTTCTGCTCTCTTGACATTCACACTGTTTTCTCTGAATATCCTGGTAATGTCAGATAGGAGTCCGACCCGGTCTTCTGCAAGCAATTCCAGCTCAAGTCCCTGCAAACCCAGGCAAGATACATTGGTGCACAGTTACAATCACGCATGATATGACGAAAGCTCAGAGAAAGTAAATGCAAGTTCCATAAATACCTCAGATGCGCGCCTTTCAATGGCAGCTTCAAGACACTGTATGACGCGTTCTCGCTCAGCTTCTGAGCTTATAGGTAGTCCATCGACATGTCGAATGTAGAATTCCTACAACCAAAAAGAATTTTCTGTTTAATGAAAGAGAGAAAGCAGTCAACGTCTAGTCTAATACAGAGATCAATGCCAAGCCAATTATGGTGGAAATGAGAAAAAACTGGCGGAAGAATCAAAAGTAATATTCATTTTATCAAAGTCCTGACAGAGGAAGTCGGTATTTCTATTTTGTTGATTTATTTACAACTGTTATGTTTATGCCGATCCAGAGCCTTCAACCAAAGAGACCTTGCCACAGACAATTATTATCCAATGCAAATAGCTGCTTTTGACAAGAACCATCTTACCTGAAAAGCTTCCATCTTTCCCGTGCTGACCATTCCATGAAAAACAATATAATCCATGTCCGTTAAAGTGCACATAATGTCAAACAACAGTTTAGGGCGATCCTTTGCCCTCATGGTAATCACAGTGTAATCTTTCTCTATATTCAGTAACGTGACATGGGGCCTCAATCTCTGCTCCTCAAGTCTCCCGAGTCCCACCTTTTCAACCCTTTCATAGTCCCTATCTTCAAACATAATCTGATGCAATCTTCTCTCCCTACTTGTTACCCCCGGGGGAGAAAGAGTCATTTTTGCTGCATCCCTGTCATTATCTCCTTTGAGGACATTGCAAAGCAAATGCTTTATTGTCGAGAGTTGCTTTGGATCTTTAATTGCACATCCTGTGGAATCATCCGTGACATGAACTACAGCTGCAGCCCTGGCATTATGGGTCCATATCTCAGCATTTACCACGTTGCAGTGAAGGTCTGTGAGAACCGCACAAACTTCAGACAATAGACCTGGCCTGTCAGTACCACTGAGTTCAATTGAGGTATGCTCTTCACTGGGAGTCACCCCAACAGACCTTCTAAATGAGGGTACAAGGCTTGCATTACTTAAAAGTCTCTGCAGAATCACGGAGTAACATGCGAGATGAATCCAATGATAGGCTTTGTTGACATTTAACTTCATGAAAACATAAAATGCAGGAATAACCTATACGGGAAAAAGGATCCAGAATTTGCAAAAAGAAAATTGCATTACATAAAACTTCAAAACCCCAAAAAGGCAAATACATGGGGATAAAAAAAAAAAATCTGATCAAGGAAGCCTAAACTTGTTTCCTGTTGCTTCACTCAGATATCTCATTAAATGATTAATCAAAAACCATCTTAAGAAAATATGAAAGCAGTACCATGGATAAGTATTTACTCTTTGAATATAATCTATAACTTCCTTGTCTCTGATTTTGCTCCCCTCTTGGTTGACCACATAAAACACTGGGAAACATCAAGGAGAAAGATATGAGAACAAGATTTAATCATAACTACCATATTAGTGGTCGAAGAAGAAATCTGACCATCCATGAACCACCCACAATCAGATGATATATATGCTTTGGTTATTGTAAGATTCATGTCAGTAAGCACTTGTACAACTTCTAGAAGAATTCCATGCTTGTTGACACTGTCAACCTGAAAAAACAACAGAATAATTGATATAACATACTTACTAAAATCATACTAACTGATCGGTGAAAATTAAAGCCAAGCATATGTAATTGGTATTGGAAAACCAAGAAGAAAACTGGGGAATAAGGAATGAACTTCACCTGGATAACAGTGGCATCCTCACAAGTATCATTGTCAATAACAACCCTGCAAGCGGCCACGAGCAATGAATTTTAAGGCCTCCAAAGTCATTAATTTGTACAAGAGAGGAAACAAGACAAACAGAGAGAATCCGACTTCTCAAATTTTCCAAGAGTGTGAACCTTTTCTCTGTACTCATCTTCAAGCAAAAGAAAGGAATTTCATACTTATGCAAGAAACGAGAAAGGAAATCGAAAAGTGGGAAAAAAAAAGAGGGGTAAAAAGGCAACAATCCAAACAAGACAAAAAAACAACCAGAAATGAAGAAAATCAAGAAACCCCAGAAACAAAATCCAACTAGAACTAAATTAATCAAACAACAAAAAACAAAAGATGAATTTTTTTTAAATTTTTTTTTAAAAGAGAAAAGAAAAGATACCTGGGTGGGTTCATTCTCCTGATAAGCTTAGAATACTCATCATCCATCTCTTCAAAATCTTTCAACTCTAACATCATCCCCCTTGTGAGAACTGATTTCAAGAATCACTCACAAAAATAAAAGCTTACAAAAACAAAAACAAAAACAAAAAAAAAAAACACTTGATATTATTCCTCCTCCAATATCCACGGAAAGACCGTAAAAAGGCAAGAGAGAAAGAAAAACAAAAGAAAGTTGATGAATCGAAAGGTAAAGGGGGTGACTTTTACTTTGGCAATTTAAGAAACACATCAACACCTCCGTTAGGAACACAGAATCTCGGTTAGAAAAACAAACATCATGCTAACAAACCGCTCCCCATCAACTGTACTCTCTGTCCGTTAGTTTGCCCCGAGACCATTGGACAGACGTGTCGGTTTCTTATTGGGTTAATAAACCGTTACATGTTGCCCCGGGCCCCCGCCCCGGTCAAAAGGCTGCGTCGTGCTTACTAAGAAGTGAACGCGTTTTATTTTCGGCCAAATCCCGTGTGTTTAGACTTTTGATTTGACCTCCCATTTCCATCGATTGACTAAAATAATTATTATTATTATGCAAAAATTTCTAATAATCATGAAATAAAAATAGATTCATTCTTTGTACATAATTATTTTGAAAATTGGCGGTTAGTTCCAACTTATAACTTTTTTCAATCTTAAATGGTACATTTTAATTAATTTAGAACGTTTTGGTGGGCATTAATTGATATTTGTTTCTTTTTAACTGGCCAATAAGGTAGGATAGATTATATTCTAGATTTGCTTAATCATATATACCCAATTGCGGATTGATGGTGACACCATCCTTGGCATCTTTTTTCTTTTTCTTTTTTCTTCTCCTCCGTGGTTGGGAATATGGGGCGTGCCGTGTAGCATTGGTGGTCGGTGGTGCGTCTTCTGCACAAATTTGGGAGGTTATTCCAGCTCGAACAACTAGTTCTGTTGTTGCTCGCATTATTTAGGTGCCCCCCCCCCTTTTCTCCTCGTTGTTTTTTTTTAATTTGGGCTTTTGCTTGGATAATAATTTTATACCCACGCTCTCACGTACAAAATTTGAGTTCAATCCTACGGGAAAGTACTGAAAATAAACCCAGTAATGAATAAACAAGAAAAAAAATTAAAAAAAAAATATATATATATATATATATATATATATAAGTACCTTCAACTGGACCGGTGAGACTGGGGACGAGTAGATATAGAGAGAGATCTGCACCTATCCATACTATCGTCTTAAATGGATAAAAATCCGAAGAGTGATATAGAGGCCATGTACGTGGAGTTTTCTTCTACACTATATTTGTACATATGGACTCTCATCACTTTCGTTATCTCATTTATCATCAAATTTGAAAAAGCGCCCCCTTAAAAACTGCCACATCGCTGACTGCGACCGTGGCAATCCCCTCGGATTTTCTTATTATGAATTCTAAAAATATCTATAGTTTTTTTTTTTTCTTTTCTTTTTGGGTCCACTAAACTAAATCATTTTTCAGGAAGCAGCAACAACATCCATCCATAAAGAGAACCCATGAGTCCCGAGCATTAATGATCAGGCAGAGCCTGGCATACGTTCATTTTCAAAATCCCAGTAGTAGGTGGTTGGTAAATATGGTGGAAAATATTAATTATTTTGTATAACAGAGGATCTCCTTCAAGAATTAATGTGATCAAATAATACAGTTACTTCCCCCCCCCAACTTCCGGTTTCCTTTTAATTTATGATGTGTATATGTAGCTGTTCTTGCATGACTGGTCAGTATTTGACAGAAGATGGCTATTATTCGCTAGGAGGGGAGATTGTCACTCACAATATCTAAGATAAAATTAGGTTGGGAATAATTGTGGGAATAAAGGAGAGCACTTTTTTTTAGCCCCCCCTCCCCGGGGCGGGGGGGGGAGAAGAATATTTTGGACGGTGTAGAGTATATAAATGTGAAAAGTAGCCGTCGTCAGAAAAAGGGCCCTTAAAATGGATAGGTAAGAAGGCATTAGCTGGTCCGTCACAGGTGGCTGCCTGCCTAACAAGAATGGCAATCGAAAATTGAATGCTGTAATGGGGTCCAAACTCCAAAGTTGACTAGGCCAAGCCAAAAATGATAAGGTGCCAATCCTCCTTGTTTTTTCCTTTTTTTTTTTACGTCAATATCAAGGTGCCGTTCGAAGAGTCTTCATGGATCGCAATTTCATGTCATGGTGCGTAAGATGATCTCTTTGTATTCAAATTCAAGTGGCCGTTTCTGTGGTGTGGGGACATGTCGATTTTCGAGGACATGCTATTTGAGACAGGATTTCTTAAGTGGGCATGACGCGGTGTGATGTTGCCACCTTGCACACTTTTCTGAGATTTTTTTTTATTTAAAATTTTTTATTTATTATTTTTTGTGAACAAGCTTTTCGCGTATATTTTAGATGAGTTTTATCCTCGCTCAGATATTTTCCACATGCGAAACGATTAATGCAAAGATTATTTAAGTGAATATCAAATTTTCTCTTAAGCAAATCTTGCCTAAAAACTTGCTTCCTTTCCCAAAAGGGTACTCATCGTTTCTCTCATCAATCATCATCCCACGCATGTCCTCGGTCCATTTATGGCAGTGTCAAAACTCAAGTTGCCTCGCACTCCATTACTCTGATACCACATTATCAGACTAAAAAATTTACTCCGAGTGGCTCATTTTAGAATAAACACAAACATAAAAATTCAATTCTCCAATATAATCAATCGAATGGGCGGTCCTTTTGAACGAAACATCATTTTATGGGTCGGGTCCCAGCCGATGAGAGCTTGCCACTCGGTCACTAACATCTTAACTATAATATAATCAAAGCATAGAGAACAAGAAGCCTATCTGTTCTGCAAGACATGGTAGGGGCAATTTACATAGATGCTTCGAATTACTTGGTCAGAATACGAGAGAGAAATTGCGATATTTGACTTTGGATGAGGTTTTCACGACAACCCTTCTAGTTCTTGTCCTGGCATCTAGTTTGCGAATTGGCTTTCGGCTCATGCATAGATTTCTCGGGTCTACGAGGAATAAGACAAGAGGCAAGAAGAACAAAACTAGTGGCGGTGCTAAAAATTCAAAGAGGGTGAAACAATGTTCGAGGCTAAAAGGTCATATGGCCCCGGGAAGAGCGTTGCATAAGTCCACATTAGCACAGTGGCCACCACATATAGCCAAGACTAGTAAATGAACAAAAGTAAATAAAACGTCCGAGAAATCATTTAATTTAAAAATTTAAATCTTTTAACCCAAACAGGGCACTAACAGGACACAAAGTGGCTACCACACATAACTAGAGTCAGTGAATGAAGAATCGAATATTACTATTAAAAAGAATTTTTCAAACTCAAAAGTTTAAATTGATTAGAAGTATGAACTCTTCTAACCTGTAGAAACTTACAATTAAGGGGCCTTTTGAACTTGAAATGTCTCCCTCATAAAGATTACGAATCATGTCAAAAAATTATTTAATTTAAAAATTTAAATTATCGAACGAGATTCTTACTTATTGAACTCTAACAGTAATAATAAAAAAAATTATCTACAAAGAAACTTTCAACCATATGAGATATAGAAGGGACAGAGTCCACAATGGATTGTATCTTGGGTCCTCAAACTCAGTTGGAAAACAGGCAGCCTGTAGCTCAATTGATAGGCAACTTGTTAGGTTAGGCTATAGGATGGATGATTAGCTTCGAACGACAGCCAAGACAATAATGGTGAAGCTTCCCTGTGCACTTTGCTTAAATTCTAGATCTCGGAATTTATTTCTTGTCTGGACGCTATTCTTCATCTAAGAAATGATTTCCATTGAAGAAACTCTACGATCCTTATGAATGGACAAGCAATGTACTCGAGACTTCCCTTTTCTATGTTTTCTTTGGGGAACTACCGCTAAAATAAACAAAGAACCAATGTGACTGGGCCACGAACTAAAGAAGAACAGAGAGGACCAGTGGATTTTAAGCTGAAAACATCGTGATTGGTACAAGAAACAACAACGAGCGTGATGAAGGGGACACAAACTACTACTTGTGTGCCTGAACTCAAAGAAAATATGATAGCAGATTTATTGAATGCCTGATCGCAGAGAAATGGACACTTCAAACTAAATGGCTTCAAGAGGAAGGTTATACTAATACATATTTAATATATATATATATATATTTTTTAATCTTTCTCAAGCAATGAAATTCAATATACTGCAACTAATTTCGAGACAGTCTACATGCCAAATTACTACGGAGATACCAGCTTCTATTACCATCCATGTCAAAATGTTGTCATGCTTTGAATGAATGATACAAGTAGGCACCATGAGTATTACAGAACAATGATACACTTAAATAACAAACCTGGCAAACATTTTATATAAATGCCACATGTCGCCAATCAGATCACATTCACTAGACACTCTAATTCATGTAAGAATTTGTTAAACACAACATATGTTTGAAAGATTTATTTGTATATAAAGCATTCTCCTAATACTGCATATTTATCTGATCTTGCATTAAAGAATTCAGAAAACACGAAACTCATACCTGTAAGAGCTTATCCCTAGGCATGACACAAGAATAATTTCAAGACATGAACACAAATGTCCACTTCTTTTTATGAAACTTTCATGCAAGATTAGGGCTCTGAGGCAAGTACGCAGAGACAAGAACTCTTTTATGTCCTTTGTGTAGCAGAGATATTCAATGTCTACATAAACACCTTCCTGACAAGGCTTCTTTCATGCTTTCAGAGGATTCCCTCTAGTGTAGAAAGGGAGGGATTGCATAGGCTAGTAGACTTGCAAGCATTCTCAGAACATTGTTATGCTATAAACACCTGTCCCTGGGGGCCAGCAGACGTTGCTAACTGATTACAATAAAAGGCTGAAATCACTGAGATGGAGGCTGCTCATTAGAGTACTAAGGTTTGTTATCCCATGAGAGCATAAATTACAATTAAGTGCTAACGGAAAACTCTATCAATGGCATTGCTGCAAGAACACTGGCCAATTTCACATTTACCAAAAAAGAATTGCAGCTCCTATGCACAAACTAAAACCATACAAGCAGAAGTAATTGTTTAGTCCTAGTGAACTCCAAAGAAGGAAAATGGCCTGATGATTCAAACATATTATGGTTATTGTGTGAACAGATGTTGTATAAGTGGATTCTGTTCAGACAAAAATGGAGGACCAAAGAGACACACAAATGGACACTGAAAACAAGGTTATGGAGGGAAGAATCCTGATTATGTTGAAATATCAATCTAATAGACACCCAGATGCCCAAAATTTGTGGTTTAACTGCCCATCACATGAACACATGTTCTTAGATGATTGAGAAGCCTTTCTAGATCAAAAATTGAAACAGAACAGGTATGGCCATGGAACTCTATGTTCAATCTCACAAACTGCACCACTTCATCCAGACTGAGAGAAGGGAAAAATAATTATAGCTGCCTTACATTGCAATCAACACACCTTTGAATCAAATAAGAACTTAAGCTGAAGCCCAAGCTATATGGCTGTGTACAAATCCACCTGCACATTCCACACCAAAAAGGCCATCATCACAATTAGCACACCATTCATTTAATTACAAAGAAACAAGAGTTCAAAAGTGAAGAGGAAGGAAGAGACACCCAGAAATACCTATTTATGAAGACCCGATTGATTCAGTGGAGAAGAAGCAAGTGGCAAACCAAATCTAAGTCCCTATTGAGTTCTCTCTGGTATCATTTTTCCCCTCACATTTTTCTTAACAAATTATACAACACAAAATCATCACAGAAATAACTCAACTCCTCTCTCTCAACAATCAGCATCAACAACGCCTAATCCTTCATCTGCTACTGCTCTCCTGATCCTTGAGAATCATCTTTACCAGGATCTTGTTGCGGTTGCTGATGCATCCTACCTTGCCCCATCTGCTGATACATCTGGCTCAATGCTTGTGGGTTCAAAACCCCAATATGCCCGTCCTGTGACAACCCAAGCTCCAACCCAGGTAGCTGCTGGTTGCCCCCACCCAAAATTGATGTAAAACTCATAGGACCCATGTTATTTCCAGGCAAGTCAAACCCAGGAAACCCAATTTTAGGCATATAACTAGAAGTCTCGCTCCCCAAATTTGTTGTTGATGGAGCAGTAGTAGTAGATGATGAGTGAAGCCCAAACCCGCCCACTGGGGGCCATAATCCTGTGGCAGCCACATGATGGGGTCTCCCTAAATTGCCACCTACCATTGCCCAACTTGTCCTACCAGTGCTGGACCCACCCAAGTCATCAGCTTTTGGGTATAAACCAGCAGACAGAGAAGTCCCTTGATGAGATACTGAACCAACACCTGCTGTTGCCAAGGCTGATGCAGGTATTGTTCCAGACCCAGTTGCTGTAACAATAGAAGGCTCTGCTTGTTGTAAAAGCCACTGGATGGTTTCTCCATCAGATTTGTGACCCAATTCTCTGGTCAATTGGAAGATTCTCGCAGCACAAAGTGCTGGCATCCTTATCCTCCGTCCCCTGCCTTCGACTTTGGTGTGTCTGTCCTTGTTCGAACTTCTTTTGGGTGCCAACTGCTTCTTTTGCTCTTCTTTGTCTGCAATCACAATCTGGAAGTCTTTGATTTCAGCAGGCTTGTTCTCTCCCATGTTGTTGTTGTTGTTGTTGTTTGGGGGTGGTTGCTGGTTTGGGGTCAGGAAGTTGGGGATTTCGTGTGGGTTTGTTGAGTTTGAACCCTTGGGATCCATGAACAGCAAAAAGATTGGGGTTGAGGACAAAATACGCTTAAAAGTTTTTATCTTATTTTTTTTCTTAAAGCCAAGGGTCCTCTTTGATTGAAGAAGGCGATGACCTGAAAAGTCCACACACTCATTTGTTTTCACTGTTTTTGGCAAGAAAGAATGAAAGATGGTAGATGGAACACCCCCAAAAAACAAAAAAAATGTAGTATTATACATTATTTATAATATCGAAATTCTTTGGTACCCCCCAAGTCTCAAGAATTAACACCTGTCGTCCTCCACTCTCTCTCTCTCCCTCTCTCTCTCTAGATGGGGAAAAGCTTAAGCTTTACAATTGAACATGTGGGTATGGGTATGCTTATACTTTCTTACCTCTCTTTCACTGTTGTGGGGCTTGTTTTGACTTGAATTTCTGACACGATAGCAACTGGAACTGCCGATTTCACTACTTCGGACAGAAGCCATTAAAAGAGAAAAACACCCATTCCCACATTCCTTGGGTTCTCCATCCCGGTGTTTCATTATTTCTCCTCCCTTTTCCTTTGCATGCCACGTATGATGCCAGCTCTTGCAAGGACCTCAAGTGCCTACTGTGGACGCTCGAGGTGCTGACACCCGGTGGCTTGTGAGTGGATATAGGGGTTGCTTCTAACCCACTCTAGGCTCGTCTTTCGGATATGCATTAAAAATTTGATTATGGGAATCAATGATCAGAACAGATTTCAGATCGAAGGGGATGGTGGGGTTGCACGGTTTACTTTAGAATGAGGAGAAGGATGTGGGTAAAGTTTGTGGCTAATTTCTCACGGTATACTTTGTTTCTAAAGATATTCAGAATCTTCTCTTTTTGTTAATTCGTAAGTTACTGAAATACATATTTTTCCCTTAATTGGTGAAATTTAAATTCATACAATAAACACAATATTTGCAGTCATTTGCTTCTGGCAATGACAAATTGGCAGCAGAAAACACTATAAGAAAACTGCTTAATCAATGATTGGTCTCCACGCGGAAAGGAGAGCGGATTAACCTGCAATAACAGCACAGTTGTCTAGGCAATCCAACTCATTTGTTTTAGCGGACGTCAATAACAGCTGAAGAAGGCGACCCCCCCCCCCCAAAAAAAACTACTCATAATTTGTGATTTTTCTCAAAGCAAGTGCAAGCTGTATGAGTCTAGAATTTTTAGTTTCAATTTTGCACTGTAATTTTAATTAACATTTAAAATTCTTTTTTATTTTTATGATAGAAGTATTTTCGAGTCAGTTTGCGTGCCAATCAAAATTATTTCTCTCGGAACGATCTTAAGGGCGCACTGCCCTACATTGGCGTAGTACATCCTACAATTTACCCTTAAAAAGTGCTTCTAGCATACAGCGACCCACTTAACATCTAAGAGTTCATTATTTAGACGCATAGAATGCACATGCGGTACAAAATGACATAGTAGTTATATATAATGAAATGTTTGAACTATTGCGTGTTGATAAACTAAAATTGAAGCCAGCTAAGAATTAGTTTGAGAGACAAATTAAATTTTTGTTAGATTTTAACAATCGCAATGATATGCATGCTTTGATTATTAACTCTTTTTTCTACCACAAAACCTCTAATTTCATCAAAGGGTCACCAAATTTTCGATTCTTTTGGAATATTATATTTTACTCCTCAATCTACAATTATATATCTTATAGCAGTTTATGCTCTACGCAAAACGACAAGGACAGAAAATTGTGCAGGAGGTAGGCACATGTGTATATGTGGTCTGTACCATCCATAATTAAGGTTGCTCACTTAACTTCTTGTGCGTTTGGCCACCAAAGCCATTGAATAATTAGGCCATGTAAGCATCCTACCGGAAAGTGAGCATTACAATATTCAAACCAACGTGCTAATTAATTTGGACACACCGCATTTTAGATAGGTTGCTGCCGATTAATCTTTATCAGAAAGAAGCAATGAATGTAAATGAGGTATATGTAGACAGGCATGTAGTGGGGATTGCTTTTTTACCCACGTTAATTAGCAGGTGGTGTTGTAGGTTGCAACCAACAATGCAGTGATAAAAGGGTTTTCTGTTATCTTTCATTGTTGGTTATGGTTTGTTTCTCTTAAGTTTCTTTTCTCGGCGCAAATTTCATGAAGCGCACACGAAAATGAGAACCCTAGAAGTTGCAATGAATTATATATTGCGAAATACCAGGAAAGAAAAGGGAGGGAATTTGTCTTAGCCGTCGTAGGAAGATGGAAATCGGTAATAATTAATTAATTAATTAATTAATCAATTAATTACTGCGGCTGAATGATATCGTAAATTAACATGGTTGTACGTATCTTATCAAGTCCATGTCATCGATTCAGTACTAAAGACAGACCATTTACGTAATTTGTGGGATAACAAGAAAGTCTATTCGGAGAAGACCAATTCCTCTCTTGCGAAGCAATCATAATATGGTGGTAGTTGCTATGCGTGTGTTGGCCATTGCACAACTAGTCATAAGTGCTTCCCATCATGACGACCAGGAAGGGGCCCTCCTTGAAAGATAGTCGTTGGAATAGTATGACGGTTTTCAAGGAATTTAAAGCTTTGCATGGACTCTTTAATATGTATGAGGTTTTCAAGACTTTTCAGCACCCACAAGGGATAAGTTTTTGGGCCTATGTTTAATTATCCTAATCATTCCTACCCCTCCCTCTTTCCCCAAAGCTATATATATACATTATATATATATATATATATATATATATATATATATAATGTAGCCCATTCAAAGACTTGAGAGGAAAAAGAGAGCAGCACAACGAATTGATTAAGGTTCCATCAGGTTAACGAGCCATCAATCAACCCAATGGGCTAGACATGCATGCAAATGCTAGGACCTTCAATTCATTTGACTTAATTGATTAGGAGTGGCTCCACCACCCTGATTTAGGAAGCCACACCCTCCAATTACCGAGCTTCAATAAAGCCAGAGAGAGTCTCTCTAAATGAAATGGATCTCTCCACTGTCCATCCATTTATCCTCGTGCCATCTCTATTGCTATATGAGCTATCCTTTTCTGCTGCTTTTAATTTAGTAAGGAATTAAATTCTCTCTCTCTCTCTCTCTCTCTCTGTGTTTTGTTTGTTTGTTTGTTTTTTTCTTTGTATCTAGTTATCTTGTATTATATAGCAATCTGCTTTTGGTGAATATTTCATGAGAAATGAAATCTAAACTAAGTGTATTCAATTCATCATAGGATGTTGCTATGAAATTTGAGGAGACAACGATGGGTTGCAAAATTTTGGATCGCTAGATTCCATTAATTGAAGGTCATTGGCCTCCTGCTGTAGCGCACAAACTTGTCCTTGTCCATATGCTTGGCATACAACAATTTGCGTTCTATTTGTGTACCTGTGCACGGACCAGCACCAATGGCTACTAGCAGTTGGATGTGGATCTTTTGGTTTGAAATTTACTTCTAATTTTTATCAACGAGACCATGTTCAGATGAAGCTCGTTGATCCAAATGTTTCCATTTGGGCCTTGCCAAGCCCAGTTCACATTCGTTACCTCGGTCCAACTTTTCCAGGCATGACGGCTCTGTTTTTGATCCTCAGCGGTGTCATAATAAGCAGGGGTCTGTCACAAGAACTCATAAGACTTTGGCTATAATAAATCATCCGTCAGTTTTTTATTGCTCTAGACCTTGATTTAATTAACACGTAAAAAAATAGAGAGCTTGTTTGATTGAATTTTCAAAATCAATTGATAAGTATCCGTTTAAACTGTCTAAAATAAGTTTTGGCCCAACGTAGGCACGATAGAGTCTCTCCAGATGTGTGCAGTGGTAATAAAAACAATGTTAAAATGTGGTATAACTTACTATTTTATCAAGTAAAAAAAAAAAAATGTCTAAACCGTGAATATTAACCAATCATTATTCTATTAGGGAAATGGCAAGTGAGTTGATTGTTAATAGGTTGTTAGATAATGAAGAATAGGGTAATGGTATATTGCAATTGTTGTTTTCATTTTTACCGTGGAATAACATACGTCTTTCAGTGATCCAAGTCACTGTTCCTTAACAGCCAATACACCGATTTGTCCCTTGCCTGCTCATATGCCATAGATGATCTAGATTTTAATAGTCGTTGAGCCATTAAAAGACAGCTGAACACCCTTGAATGTTGGAGCAAGAATCCCACAACCAAACCCACAATCGATCATCACGAGAGAAAAAAAAAAAAAAAGAAAAGAAAAAAAAATTTTAAGAAACAGGAAAGGAATAAGAAAGGTGTTCGAAGTTAAACTTACCTTTTGATTTTTCGCTTTTGTTTTCCGTGTAATGAACAGCGACTGCTGAATGTGCCACTAAGACAAACAACTTGCCCGGCCTTATGCATTTCTGTCGTGTTTGTATGCCCACTTCCCATTTCCCTTTCTTTTTAAGAGAAAATTTTCCAAATTTGTGTTCCTGTGCATGAAGAATCAGGGAGGGTGGGACTAAAGCGCTAGAGAAGAAAAAAAAAAAAAACATCGAAATGACACATATTCATATTCATTACTTGACTTTTCGTTATGGGGGGGGAAAAGGTTGGTGGAAAGGAGAAAAAATTTATGACGAAAAAGTCACATGGTACCTATAATAAAGAAAATCCTTATAAATAAATGTCAATCACTCGCTCAACAATAATTTAACCACCAACAACCCGATATACTTTGATTAGTTCCAAGAAACAACCATACTATAATCTTGATTATTACGAACAACTTTCTATGATCGTCAGGAATAATTTTTTTATGGCTCTGTATTTTTATAAATCTTCACTCTCGCCAAAAGAGTGAATTATTGTGGTCATATTACCTCGCGTAATTCCAATAGAAAGCAAGGACAAGAAAGAGCAAAAAATATTATTTTAATGAGAAGGGGTCTTACTATCGCTAGGAGTAGCCGAAGTTACTCTCGGCAAGTATAAAAGGATAGATTTTAAGGAAGAGAGAGACCGTTAGAGTTAATTTTTGTTGTGCTTATAACAAAGAAAGAAAGAAAAAAAACAGGAAAGGCTTTTTTGTAAGAATGGTCTTCCGAATCAACTTTTTGTGTTGTGTCCAACACTCTGATTAAAGTTCTTAATGCGAGTATCTAAACCTTTTATAATCTTTAATGATTTGGCCAATAAAAGTTAATGCAGTTCATTTGTAAAAGGGGAAAAAAAAAAAAGGAAAGAAAAATTCTTTTCTTGTTAATTAGGATTGGTTAGAAATATGAATGCAATAAATTGAGGGTATCGTTAAAATCGTTTGAAAAACGATATGGACACAAAAATTAACTGAAAACACGATTTACCTTAAAACCGAAGAAAAAAAATTAATCGATGAATTTGGCACACGTCCAACACATCCCGTGTGAGAAAGCATGAATATCTATTCCGTCATTCACAATTAGATTCACTAAAAGAGGGACCAAAGATGTAACTATAAATAGGAAATTATGTTCTTACTATTATTAAAGGGCATTTCACCTCGCTTGCCAATGAGAATAGACAAGCCATGCTAATGTCACTGAAATGCTGCGTGGGATGCACATGGACCCTTTGCCGATCAAGGTCACCCTGATTCTACCTCGGCCACCCCCACCAGCTGACTCGAGACTTTGCAAGCTTTGTATTTGTTTTGATTTGGACACAGTATAACAGAAATGATGCGTATGTCTGGTGGACTCTCCAGGAGTGGCAATTCCTGTGTTCTTTAGGCAATTCCTCTGTTCTTTAGTTGCTCGTTGGGTAGCTAAAAATGAGGATCTCTGTAATACCTACCTCACCCCCTATTGGCAGGGTTTTGACAGATTTGGACGGCCTTGTCTCCCATCAATTAATAGGGTTCAATTGCGTAGCCGGAGAGGATTTGACGGGGAGCAGATGGTGGGTCCAATGTACCCCAAAAAAAAAAAATATATATATATATATATATATATATATATATATAACAAAATTATAAAAAATTATAGAATAAGGATGCTATAATGTTCAATAATATTAGTAATTATATATTGTAAGTTGATTATCGTATATTTTATATTGTGTATTATATATTTTATAATTTTTAATTAAAAAAATTTCACTTTTTACGTGTGAGACTCACTACTTACTTAAGTCCGATGCACCCTCTGTCGGCTACCAAACTTTTTCAAAATTAATAGTGGTTCCTAATAATGGAGTTTCTAATAAGTTCATCCTCCCCCCCCCCCCCCCCCCCCCCCCCCACCAACAACCAAAAAAAAAAAAAAAAACAGAGCACAGGTTGCACGACGAAGATGTGGATGCAAAAATTATTAAGTGGGTAGTACTCGAACTTCAGTTTGACAAGTACAGCCATATCAATTAGAGTCACATGGAGCGATGCTAACTCGCAAATAATTATTAGCACAAATTAGATATTACAAACACTGGTTCCGGTAGGTATCATTAATTCTCTCATCTTTCCACGCGACCCCCCTATTTGTTAGTGGCGTAGGATTGCGAACAGATAGTCCAATCAATTAGCATGGGATGGATGGTACCCAGAGAGTTGGCTTGTGCAGAGCCCACGGTTGCCATTTAACGTAGTTAACATTAAATTTTGAAACTCCAATACAACTGCCGATCCTAAAGCAGGTAATGCTTAGCACAAATCTCGTCCAGAGTAAATCGCGCTTACTTCAATTAAAAGAATTAAACATACGTAAAAAAAAAAATATATATATATATATATATATATATATATTTTTTTTTTTATTATAAAAAAAATTATTTTATGAGATTTCGAATGGTAATGAAATAATTCTTTTAAAGTGGTGATATGCATCAAGTAACTTTATTGTGTTGCTGTAAAACTCGCGCATACTTTTGATGAGAAATTATTTTGTTGATTATTTGTAAACATTTGTAAGAAATTAAGTTGTATATTTGCTTAATCTCTCTTTTCAAGGAGAGAAAAAAAAAAGAAGAAGAAGGAGAAGAAGAAGAAGAAAATAGTTGTTCGAGGCAGGGAGATTTTTCTTCAAGGAGAAAGCTCGTCGTAAAGGGCATCGGCAACTGGACGTTACGGCTGGCTTTTTGTCAATAGGATTGCTGCAGCTTATTGCCCAACTTGCCTGTGGAATACGCCGGGCAAAGTAAGCCACCTCTTGCAATGCAGGCGCCTTCCCAATCCCATGCCACGTTAAAATATGCAGAATTTGAAGTTGCGACGGCAATAAGTTTTGTGAACAAACAATGACCAACTCCTTTATCTCGTCGAGACCCCCCCGCCGGGGGGGGGAGGGAGGACACGGAGGGAAAAACAAGAGATGGAGCTTTCTGGCCAGATAACCAAAACACAAAAATGTGCATATATTTAAAATTTCAGTAGAGGCAGGTCGACGTGCAATCGGGAAGGATCCCAATGACTGTAGAGACGATATTCTTAACAATAATAATAATAATAATAATAATAATAATAATAATAATAATTGAAAAAAAAGAAACTAGGTATACCACAATAGCCACTGGGTCTTTTCACTACGTATTTTAACAAAATCATTACCTTACAAACAGCCAACCGATTGCTTGTATCTTTCTGAATGTTGCTCTCTGACCAAATCCACCCCAGACCCTTCTAGCACCCACTGTCTTCCAACTCACCAAACAGTTAAAAGATGAAAAGATCATCATACCATTGTTCTTTGGGGATCCTAAATCTCCTTTTAAAGCCCCACTTCTCTTGACATATCTAGTAAACATCTACATTCTGTTCTTCACGATGAACAAAGGAATCTAACATCAGAGCAAGGTCAAGATGAGGGTAAGTCTATACTTCCCGAAAATATAGAACGGCACATAAACTAAAAAACCTTCTTAGATTTATCTTTGCATCTCATTGTTGCAGTTACTGGGTTGGATGCACCAAAAGTTACGACAAACTAGCACAGAGCCATTCAAGAGTCTTACGACAGGTAATGCATCTGCCTCATTCGTTTTTGCTCATAGTAATTCCTTGGAATGTATCAGCTCGACAAGTCGGCCGAACCGAAAACAGTGATCGAAGCATCCTGCTCAGTCTCTACCACGCTTCTTTCAGATATTCCCACCAACAAAAAAAAATAAAATAAAATGAAAGAGTTAGAGGGACGCGATTAACTGGACGTATCCTAAACGCGTAATAATAATATGCTCGAGCCGGCACACTATAGCAGCCAGCCACCTTTAGTATAGTGTGCAATAGTGGTAGACCGTTGCAGTGGTCATGAGAACGGCACTGTAAATAAATCATTGACCGAACTGATGCGGACATGTCCTGACATGCTCTTCTTCTTTCCACGTTCTGCAGGCAATTATTGTTCTTGCTTTTCAGCACAGTCACCCTTTGACGACCACCTCTCTCAGGCAAGGCCAAGCTTTGGATACAACCCCCAAAAGGAGCCAAATGAGGAATCCGAAAACGCTTACTCTGATATTGAAGCCAAACAGTCTGAAGATAACTGTGAAGACGCACCTTCTATGGTCTTTTCTGAGCTTTTTCATGGATTCCTTGCCATTGGAACTCTCGGTTCGGAACCAAATATCAGCGAGCCTGAAACACCAACATTTCCCATGCATCTGGAGAACATCACTGAAACAAAAGTAGAGGCTACAGATAGTGACTTGAAACTCATCAACAATGAACTAGAAAAGTTTCTCGAGGCTGAGGCTGAAGAAGAAGGTTGCAATGACTCGTTGGCAAGGAGCAGTTACGTTAGCGCCATTACGTTCAGCGGCATGCAAACGGAAGGAATCAATGCTGGAGATTGTAGAAAGACTGTGATCTGTCCACTCCAGGATTATCTATTTGGGTCACTGATTGAACTACCAGAAACAAGAATCGAATCAAGAAAGGACAGTGTATCACTTGGGGAGATGTTTCGTAGGACAAAAGTTGCAGATGAGATTTTAGCACAAAAAGAGGGGACTGAGGATATGAAAACCAAGGGAGCGCATAGATCTGCCAAGCATATCGTCAAAAAGATGATGAAAAAGTTTTATGCTTCTTTGGAAAACCCAACACCTTCTGCCGATGCTGCTGCTAATTTCATTTCAGTGAGGAAAAAAATGAAAAAGGTGCGTGCTTTGGCACTGTACTATCTAGTACGCACTGCGATGGGAGAGATCCCATGATTATATCAGTAAAACTGCAATCAACTAAGTTAAATGCCCGTCTATTCCTTTAAGCACACCAAACGAGCATGAGGAATAATGATAAGGCATAACAAAAATCAGATGGTGCACGTTTCTGGTTCTTTTTCTTAGTCAGTGGGTTCTATGTGGGTGGTTGAACATGCATGAACCGGTTAAGAGATTCATCTATGCTTATCTTATCTAGACGTTATAGCCAAATTTTCTTTCTCTCACAACTCGTGAATCATCACATCAGACCATCAGACAAACCAGAATCCAACAAGATTACTCTTTGTATTCCTTACAGATACATTAATCTATGTCGGGAAGAAACCATTATCCATTATTAGGAGTTTGCCGTAGCAGTTGTTACTGTAACTTGATTATATGGCAACTCTTTGTCTGGTGCTTCAACTATCATGTTTCTCATGCAGGTCCTAAAAATGTTCCATAGAAAAGTCCACCCTGAAGACTCTATGTCTGAAAAGGAACTTAACAAGTCCCACAAAGAAAAGATAAAGAAGACTCTGCACAGCCGTGGCTGTAATGCAGACCTCATCCGCCGGGACGAAGGTAAGAGAAAATTTCTTGCAGGAAACAAGTCTATGGAGGGGATCAACTGGCACAGCAACTTGAATCTCCCCGAACATGATCTCAGAGGAGGCAACTCAAAGGGGCATAAGGAATATTGGATTAAAACGGATGCAGATTGTAAGTACCAATGAACCTTGGTCATTCAATTTAACACACACAAATCCAGTCAGTTATGGAGTCTGTGCCGAGTACGGTACCCATTAGTCGATTCCTGACATAACTAAAAATGCAAAATAAAAAGTCAGCAATTTGTAATGCCTCGTTCTAATACCTCCGATGAGGTTCAGAAACACAAACATATCAGTTGGTGTCATTTGCTAACGCAAAGGCAGAAAAAGAATCGCATAGAACTCCAGCAAATCACAAAAGTTTGCAATAATAAGGCAAGTTAAACTAAAAGAAAAACTACATTATGTTTGAATAACTATGTAGATATGCATACGCAGGAAAGAATGCGACAAAACAATTATGGAACAGCCCATTTAAGATTCCAATAGATACTCGGTAGAATGTCGACAAACGTCTAAGTACTTTGTGATGCAAGGCCAGGAGGAGAAGTTAAAGGTCAATTGGTTTTTGTGCTCACATGGTTGGAAGATTAATCTTTATTAGATCAATTGGTTTTTGTGCTCACATAGTCTGAAGATTAATCTTTATTAAGGTTTCAGATGTCAAATTCTAATCTAGATATAAGATGACCGGGATAAAGGAAAGAAAAATTATTAATGTCACACACTATTTAGCATCACAGCAGTAGATTATAAACTACTCTTATGATTAAGAGAGAGCCGCGAGTGAAAAACTACAGGCACACGAGCATAAGGTCTTCAAAACATGAGTGAAAAACACCAAACCAAGGCCGGAATAAGACCAGCTTACGCTTTTCAAAATAAGGCATGGCACAGACCGTAATACCAATTCCTTATTTCTTTGAACTTACTTTTCCTTGAGTCCTTCGGTCAGCGTCACTTTAATAGTAGAGCATAGTACTTTTGCATCAGTCACACTGCCTCACTTCAAGTAACAGAAAAAGCTGTCACATTCTCCGACTGTTCCTGGCAGTCTTACTCCTGAGCTGTTTTCGGCTACGCGTTTAGGTATTTGCTGCGCATAACCTATAATTAAATACCAAAAGATGCAGTTCTATGCTATGATAATTGTAAATTGTAAATTTTCAGTTTTTAAATATATAATTATTATTAATGATAAAAATTATAAATATATAGTTAATAATTATAATTGTGAAATATAGGTCCAACATGTATAGTGGAGTTCATTACACTTTGTCCTTCCTACTGTAGTAAAATGGACCAAAAAAGAAAAAAAAATCCATGCATTCGGCATCTCAATTCATCAATAAATTCACATAACACCTTAACCGTGCATGACCACTACTGATTGCTTATGAAAACGAAAAAACATGTGCACTTTTTTTTGTCCTGCTTTGGATTTCAGGATGCTTGTCGGCACATATCTGACCTTCTGCTGCGTTGTCACTGTAGATTTGGTGTTGGAACTGTAGCAAAACGAGCTATGACGGCCTAGAATATGGTGTGTGATGGTTTTCATCTATGTACTAGTGTGTTCGTGAATAAATGAGCGATGGCGAACTCAAGAGGGTGGAGAGATTACAAGGTATCCCAGTTATATCTGTGTGTGTTAATAAAGCTGCGGTACCAACTACCTAGTGTCATGTAAAGCTCTGAGCTATAAAACAAGACCTAGATATGCAAATTAGAATTTGAAGTCTGAAGAATTTGTTCTGTCTCCTTTAACGACTACCCTAAAGCATCTGATCCCAATGCTTGACTTCGGCCGAAATGGAAAATTACTGATAGAACCAAAGACTAACTTTTCCCGGGGTTCGGAATGTATTAGACATAGAATGTGACTTACGAGGAGAAGAAGCTGACTCCACACAACTGTCAACACTTCCTAATGTTAGAAATGTCAAACATGTTCAGCAAGTGTAATAAAAGAAGGATGGGATCTCGGAGATTTTTTCAATAAGGTCATTTATTTAACGAAAATTATGTAGAATGTTTTTTGAATCTTAAAATTGTCTTGTGAATCCTTTTGATGAAAAATTCTTCTATTCAGTTGGGTTTCACATCTTCATTGATCATGATTGAACGTCTTCAAATCAGAATTTGCCTTTTAAGCCGTGAATACTTGGATTGAATATGAAAGAATTTTAGGTGAAATTTAGTAGTAATAATAATAATAATAATAATAATAATAATAAAATGAATTTGTATAGTTTAAAATTTTGTGAATGTGTGATGTACAAGCGAGAAAATTTAGAGACTGACCGTTATTGTTTTGTTTACGAGAAAGTTATCCTGAAACGCTACTTCCTTTCTATTGAAGATTCACATGAAGAATTTGTGCTCAATCCTATGCGTGATTTGGATGAAATTTGGGTTGGGGTGAACGGATTGTTGGCCGGCGACTGTGCAAGAGCGAGACTGGTGAAGCAGAGTTCGCCGCCATTGAGGCAGCAATTTCATCCAGAATAACTTGCTGGATAAGGTTCCGAGAGTGAAACGTTAATTAGACCAGAACGCCATCTCATTCCAGCCGCCGCCGCTAATGTCGTCAACTCTCCCCTGAGTTTATTAACACCTTATTTGGGAACAAGGAAAGAAAGAAAAAAAAAAAAAAAAAAGAATCCCATCAGTTTCGAGTTAAAATTTTAATCGGAACCAATTGAAAAAATTGTAAATTTATTCTCATCACACAAAAAAAATAAAAAATAAATAAAAATAAAAATAAAAGGGGACTTCAAAAGAAAAAATATTCTTTTTCTGTTTTATAATTAAAAATTATAAAAACTTACATTAAATTACATCAAGTGCATTTTCCTTATACTTTCTTCTCAGACTCTTTCTTTCTTTTTTTCTTTGCGCCCGTCAAAACATCGAAAGACTCCTCAATTTACTCTTCTTATACATGCTGTACAAAGATTCCCTTTTCGAACTGCAACAATTTTTAGCTTCATTTCCGTCTAATAATTGTGAGGATAATTGGGCATAAAAACCAAATTAATAGATACTCAACAAATAAATGATTCGAGTTTTTCTTTTCATTAAAAAACCAAGATACTGGTTGAAATCCTGCAAAGGAGGACGTGACATTTATCAAAATAGGGAATCATCTATTATATAATTTAAATTTTAATAAATTTTTTAATGAACAACACTAAAATACTAGATCATTGAACTTTGTAATTTAACAATAAAGAAATTTGCGCTTTATCAGATCAAAAAGTCCTGAGTTCAAATCTCTATTGAGATGTTTAGTGGAATTAGATATAAATCCTCATAATTTGCTCCTCTGCTTATGTGCAAATTGTTCTTAAAAAAAAAAAAATCTTAACAACAATATTCCTTGACAAAACTTTTTTTTTAACAAAAATCACACAATGTGCACAAAGACTAATGAAATATACATAAGATAAAACAAAATGTGTGAAAAGACAGGTAAAAAGTGTAACAAGAATAGTTATTTACGGTATTACACATTTCAATTATTCGACGCATATTTTATTAATTATCATGCATAATGTGTGATTTTTGTAAAAAGGAAAAAAATTGAACATATATTTTTTCATTGTCATGCCTAGACCTGTTTTAGCTGCTTATCCCATTACTGCATCGCAATGTGACGAGCCTCTTTAAATATATATATATATATATATATTTAAAAATTTCTGACGCATTTTTTTAATAGATGGTAACATATTATATATTCCACAAATTAGAGTAATTTTATTTCCTTTCCCTTTCGGTTTTGAATTCTGAGCCAACTAGATTTTGGATAAAACAAGGGGTACATTTTCAGGCAAATTGAATTGGATTGCAGAACATGCACTAGATTTTTCCATCTCTTGACATGATGATTGATTCAAATTTACAATTTATGACAGTGGCATTGGTAAACCGCCAACGCTTCAAAACTTTTGAAGTAGCCTTTGTGAGGAGTGGAACTATAAACTACGTCAACCTTCATCAAATTGCTTTCTTGCCCTGTTACTGTACGCATAGCAGTGATGATATCAGAAATCGTAAGTGTGTATATTACATATAAGATCGCATCCGAGGTCTTGTCAAGGACTGCCCACCATCGACGAATATGGTTGTGCCAGTCATGTAGCGGGAGCCATCACTGATTAAATAGATGACAGTTGATGCAAGATCAGTCTTAGTATTAAGCCATCTCTGGAGTGGTACTGCTTCTTTGGCCAGCATCGCCGCCCTCTCCTTCCCCACCGATAGTTGATACTCGTCTTCGAGATGCAAACCGCGCGCAATGGCGTTTACCCTAATCTTGTACCTCCCAATCTCCAGGGCTGAATGCTGCAAACAATAACCAGAAATGTATGGAATATCAGAAACAAGGGTCCTTTAACAAGATGTCATTCCAACTTGCTGGATAAGAGAAAAAGGAAAATTACATATTTACAAACGTAAATACCCTTTGGCTTCTTTGTCATGAGAAAATCAAATTCTGGTGGAATTGAAGAATTTAGGCCCGGATTGGCCCTCCGCGTTGTGGATCAAACTATACATCAAGCTAGATTGATCATTTTATGCATCCTCAGTGGCCATCATTACTGGCAAAACCACAATTTGCTAGAGAACGTTGTTCCAATAAGTTACTCATTTGATTGACCAATCTAATGAAAACCATTCCGATAGTAATAGGATTCATCTCACTTACTGCCATTCAGTTTTAAGTATTGAATTGCAGCATGCCTGCTACCATAGCTATTTAGTGCACAAAATATGAATGAGTTGCCAAAGACGTTACTTACTCTGACTAATTGCTGGATTCCTGCTGAACATGAGCCATATGCAGCAGCTCCTGGATAAATTCCCCTCTCAGCCCCAATTATTGAGGTGACAAACACAATGGAACCTCCGGACCTGTAATCTCGCATTCTTTTTCCGACAGCCTTTAGCAGAAACCATGGAGACATAAAGTTTATTTTCACCACCCTTTTGAACTCGTTTTCAGACATTTGCAGAGGGTCTTGGATCTTTCCTGTTTCACACAGCCAGAAGTCATAAACTTGTTTTCATGCTTCTGATTTCCTACTGAAAACCATCAAATTCATTACAATAAATTAATAATGATAGAAGACGATGGATTTGAGAGAGGAAAGGCAAATGAAACCCTCTAATTCAGGCTATCTAATCTTCCGACTGCAATCAATTTTTCAGCACCTCTTTCCAAAACTCTGCAATTCCTGGAAAAATTCACCTAAATTCTATACAACTTCCCTGAGGCGGCATTTCAGTAATTTCGTCACTTCATTGTAGTTTCCACTAGAAACATAAATCTTTGCAATCTGTCCTCAGCGCGTGCATAAAAATCTTTTGAATTAAAAAGGGAAGTCCAAAATCCACAGGACACTAGCTTTTAACTTTGTCGGCAACCACGTTCACCTATGCGCCATTGATTTTGGAATTTCAATAGCCTTCCTCATTTTTTCAGTTTTCAATTAGACTTACATATTTCAGTTCTTACAGAGTGAAAACTAGCATACCTTCATATGCATAGCAATGTACAAAAGCATCAAGATTCCCCAAGATTGTGCATGCTTTATCCACTGCCTCATCAAAAACCGCCTCTCTGTCGTCCTCCATGTCCACTCCCACCAGCTTCACCGGCACGGCGCCGTGAATTGAGTTCATTATCTTCTCACCAACTTTCCTTAAGCGGTTCTCATCTCCCATCAAAACCAACCTGATCACATCAATATACAGTCAGAAACTGCTGGATTCGAACTTGCTAATTTCGAAAACAAACAAAACGAAGGTTTTTGGCAAAACGCATTTATTGCACTATGATCATATTGGTTGCATAAAGTTGAAGCATTTGCAGGTTAATTTTTCCTTTTCCTCTTTTTTTTTTTTTTCTTCTCAGATTCCCATCCTTATCTTCCTTTTTATATCTCTGCCACCAAACACAGAAAAAAAAAAAAAAATCATAACTCCGAAAGGCCGAAGCTCAACCTGCATCCCTGCTGGGCCAGATGGAAGGCAATATTTTCTGAAATATCATCTCCATCGGAAGTAAGCAACACCTTCTTCGCTTGAATTTCCATTCTTTTAGCCTACTTTCAGACTCATAAAAAAGCACCCTGTAAAGAAACAGACAATATCACAAAACAAGAGAAACCAAACAAACAGGAGTTACCCAAATCCCAAGACGAAGACAATGACAAACCAAAAAAAGAAAAAAAACAACTAAATCACTTAAATGAAAAAAGAAGTGAAGAAGAGAGTCAGAGAAGTGAAATGGCACCTGCCCCCAGAGAAAATAAAGGTTTATCAGTTGAATGAATAAAAGAACGGAATTGAGTGATATATATAGAGCAATGGGAATGGCTATTTAGTTCAGGAAATTTGCTGGAGGTGGAAACAAATGTTTGGTATTAGCTAAAAAAATGGAAACCGGTAAGAGGGAATGCCAAATCTGAAGACCACGACGAACACCAGCAAGGTCCCGCACTTACCTGGCAATGAGCTGAACTATTCCAGTAATCAATGACTTAAATGCCATCCTTATACATCATCGTAAATATAACAATTATTTATAAATTAAATTTAAAATTTATTTATTTTTATTTTTATTTAAATTTTCATATGAGAAAATCTCATTACTTATTTATCCTCTTCATTTATTTAAGCCAAATCACGTCGCATGAGCATCATGGTCTGCTGTTTTCCGAAGCCAAACCTTTGTTTTTATGTACTGATTTTTCTATGTATATGCTGAATTTTTCATTATTATTGAATATTATTTAAGTTATTAAAAAAAAAAAAGAAACACTGTTCATGGTCGGTTGTTTACAAGTTTCCCAATTAAGAAGTTTATGGAATATAAAGTATGAAACAACTTTTTTCATTTCTCATAATCTCACAAGCTTTATTATTTTAACATTTCAAAATAAAATTTTGAAAAATAAATGTTTAGCTTATTAATTAGTATGGTGTCTCTTAAAGATATTTCTAATACTCTCTATAATTAGATATAAGTAGCTTTCTAAATTAAAATCAATCATGCTAGGTTATTTGGTAAAAAGTATCCAATGTTTGTGGTTGCTGGCTGCCCATCGAATTTCTATCGGACGGCAGACAACCATTGAAAGTTGGGGTGCGGATTTGTGGTCCTCCGCGATCCGAGTCCAACCTTTGACTAACGGAAAATACTACGTCAGTTCCCGTTTGGAAATTCTTTTTGCAATGTCTACTTTTCCGACGCTCTGGAGTAGTCAAAGAAAAGAATGGACGTGACTAAGTAAAAGCATTCCGAATTAAATGGTATTATTTTATTATAATCGTTAAATACATATTTATAGTATTTATTATTAATTATAATTATATATAAAAAATAAAAAATATATAATCAATAATTATTAAATAAACTAACATTCAAATTATATTTAATTCATTACATTCATATAATTATTTTTTTAAATTCTTAATGTGACTTGAATTCTATTTTATTTTATTTTTGTTAATACTTAACTTGACTTCGGATATTCTCGGGGATGAACCTTCAAAGAAGTTGCTTTCCCTTAGAAAGATTCAATACTCGGGTAGGTAATTTTGTACGGTATAAAAGCAGTTTTTTTTTTTTTTTCTTGTAAATCTTTGGATTTGAATATAATTAAGTTACGTTTAAACGACCAATATATTCGGTGAATGAAAACGGTGCGCGATAATTTAAGAATGAAAAACAAGAATTTAATTTTAAGAAAATCAAACATAAAATTTGAAAATGAAATATGCGACACGAATTTCCAATCCCACTCATATTTAATTCTTCTCTCTCAAATTCCAATGGAAAAAAAAAGTGGCGGGGCCCCCGTGCCCCCAATTAATAAAAGAAATTGTCAATCCTGAAATGCAATCCGTGATCCACTGGGCCTCCGATGAATTTAATACTGAACCCCGAAAAAACGGCTGAATTGAATGGAAAGTTCGGTCTAAGTAACGTGGTAATGCGAGCCAAATGACTCCAACCCTACGTGGGGGGACCTCGACCCAACTTGCATTCTCGTAAGTCTCTTTTGTGGTAGGGATTGCTGGGTTGTTGACGTGTGAAACTGAAGTTAGTTAACGGCAAATTTAATAAAGGCAGAAAATATCCGTTAGGATATTTCCACGTGTTTCTTTACTTTTGTTGGCCTTTCAGAAGCAACCAATTGCAAGGAAAATCCCGTTGGCATTCTCCACAGGCACTGTCCCTGCAATGCACGCCTAGTTGCAACGAACCTCCCAAGATCCAAAGCCGTCTATAATATGGAGAAATATATAAATTAGATCTAATGATCCTTTTATTTATTTGTTACTTAAAAAAATTGTTAAATAATGAACTAAATAGTAAAAATATTTTTTTTATAAGTCACATTCTTACGTTATAATTCAATATAATAAAAATTTTAATTTTTTTATTATTAAATTAAGATATTATCAAATTATATATTTTTTAAAAGACACTTCAATTAAAAAAAAAAACTTAGATATATTTTTTAAAAAATATAAAATTCAAATATTGGGGTCAGGGTTATGAGATTTATAAAATGATAAGTAAAGTATCAATACGCAATCAAGATTGTTGATAATATAATCAACGTGCGACTAACAATATTAAAAGTAGATTCAAATATACGTACATTTGGCTCATGAACGTCGGTCCAAGTCATCGTCGGACAAGAGAAGTTAGATCCATGGTCAATAAACCCGGGAATTTGGAGTCTATCAACAGCTTCTGCACGTTTGATTTTAAATTGGTTGCTCTTCTGAATGCTTTGACCTTTTTTTTTTATTTTTATTCATTTTGTTCACAACAACCCTCGTGTCTCAGGCATCAGCTCTTCATACTCGACATCGCTCTCAACTTTCAAGATGGACCTGATATGCTCTTTTGCTCCCTTAATTGTTTGCAGTATGTACTGCACACACAAATTCCGGTGAATAAATATAAACTAGATTTCATTTGTTGTGTTGCCGTGGTGATCTTTCAGTTTTATTTAAGAAGAAAAAAAAAAGAAAAAAATGAAATACATCTTCATTTGAGCGACTTGTGGAAATTAATGTACCGTAAAAAATTAATGGATGTCTGTATGGACACAGTAATAATTATATATATATATATTAGAACGTGTTGAGAGAGAGAGAGAGGGAGTTTCACTTTAATTCTGGTTGCATTAGTCAATCATAGGCAACCCTACGCGAGAAAAGAATAAACGCTTACTTTGTCACGGAGCCTAGGAGAAGATTCGCGGCAAATGGAGATCAAGATGTCATTGCTTGGGTTACCAGACAGCGCGAACGTGGGCTTTGTGATGGAAATCGACGCACATCTCTTTATGCCCAATGTCACGTGACACGAGATATTTTTAAACGAAAAAATTTATTCCAGCTATCACTTTCTAATTCTAAAATTTGGTAAAAATTTCTAAAATTTTATTCATAACTTTCTTATTTTCTAAAAATTTCTAAAAATTCTTATTTTTTTAAATATAAAATTAGGTAAAATATTTTAAAAACAAAATAGAAACTATTAAATCAAATAAATCCTAACCATTCATTAAAGAGGTGGATATTTATATATAATTTTAAAAAATTTATTTATAAAATATTTAAATAATATAATATTCTCTAAGTTTTTTATATCACTTATTTATTTTGTGTACATCTTTCTATTTTTTATTAATAATATTATAACTTTTGCAGTCAGCTAAACTAACATTTAAATTAGATGAATTGTTAATGCCACACGCGTGTATAAGGCCAAGTCTGTGACACCGAGTATGTGGTCCAGCTCAAACCTTGCCCAATTATCATTTATATTCTGTGGGGTTTTGCTATTTTGTTTTTTCTTACATGTGCACGTTAACTTCACTTTCTCCCACAAAGAGTAGCTCCTGGATCGCTTTTGTGTTGCGAGATCTAAGGCACAAATGGACTGGACGAGCTCGGGCCACTTGGTCTTAGACAAATTTCTTTTTTTATTTATTTATTTTTTGAAAGAATTTTGTTTTGGCCCAAGCTGGCACATAGGTTTACAGTTGTTTGGATTAACCATGTCAGGACTCGAGAAGAGGAAGAAGAAGAGAAGTCTGGAAGATATGATAGCTGATCGATTAACTCAAGCAAGCAAGGGCCTCCGAAATTTTGCGACAATTCTTGTTTTCTGTATTGCATTAGGCATTTATGGTGGGTATTTTCCCATACAAGCTACGCGCTCGTTTAATTGCTTATAGAAAATTAAAGGGCTCTGGAAAGTGGAAACACGTTGGACTCCAATAGTTTTGCAAAATCACCACTATTAATTATTGCTTTAATCAATTGATCTTGTCGCCCATTGTTTTTTTTTTTTTCCACATCGGTCTTGTCTTTTTTTTTTGTTCTTTTTGTTTAATTAGTTCTAATTGAAATGTGAATTCAAGAATTTTTAATTTTAAAGATAGACTTCAATTAAAATTAAACTTATTGTTCATTATTAAATTATGACAAATATTCATTTATATGTTACTGCATATTAATACTCTAACATGATAGATTTATTTATGCAACCAATTGAATTCTATCGTTTGAAAAGCTTTACACCAACCAAGAGAATCTAATTTAATTTTTTAAGATTAATAGCAAATATACCCACCAAAAAAATTAGGATTGCCTCTCACAATGATAAATTCTCAAAATGCACTCTCTGTGTACCATCTTATCGTCTTCTCCTGCCCCCGTCGTTAATTATGTGTATATAGATTAATCTGTTTTTTAATACGTATCCCATTGTGAACCGTATTGGATATACCGTAGGCGACGGCCTGCAATTATTTCTTTCCTTTTGTTTTTTTTCTATAGTTAGAAAACTTGCCAGAATTCTTGCATTCAAAACCCGCCAATAGCTCAGTCCCTGCTTTATTTAAGCGGATGTGATTCAGTTAAATTGTCCGTACGCACAAGTTTCGAATACTTCACTATTAATTGTACTTCTTTTTAAAATTTAATTTTTAGAAAATCATTAATTATCCTTAAGAACCCCCCAAAAAAATGAAAGTTTTTGATAATGTGTTTAAACAAAATTTATTCAGACCTTAATTCTTGTGGCCCAGATGGTTCTAAGTCCTTCATTCTTTCTGTCAGTCAAATGGTTATGATTACCAGGGTCTTCTTAGACAATAAAGTTTAAAACAAGGTGAGATCCTTACACCAAAAAATGAAAAAAGGTGGGATCCTCCGTGGAAAAGGTAGCTACTGATGGGACAATAGAATTCTTCACGAGAAAGACCTGAGCAAAACATGAAAAATTCAAGCATAATCAATGGGCGGCTAGATTTTGTGTGCTCATATAGCTTTGAAATTGTGGATAGAAAAGCAAAATGCACTTTTTGGTCCACAAAAATATACTCTCTTTATAATGAAATGCGGCAGTGCATGCGATGTCTTCCCTTTTCATTTTGCCAGAAGAAAATGTTACTCGATCCTGTAGAGTTAGTCCAATGGAAGCGTACGTGGTAAATATTTGAGAACTGTCAAGTTTAATGGGGCCAATAATACCTCACTTTGCGATGATGATTCCTCGAGGCTATCAGCTAGCATGTCATATGGCAAGTCTCATGGGCTGAGACGTCTACTTGACCCACCCTATTGGACCAGGATTTCTCTTCGTGAAAAAAAAAAAAAAAAAAGAATGTTAAAAGAACTCCTGGAAAAATCAATGGAATATTCACCAACGACAAGTTGCAATGGTGGGAAAGGCACTTGACAATCTGGCGGAATATCTTATCCATGACCATTCAAAAACAACTATCTTTCATCGCTGTCCAGAGCTTGTCCGACTAAAGCAAACCGAGCAAACTTGCCTGACACTGTAGTATCCTTAACCGCAGCTCGATCTATCAAAACAAATCGTGAAGCCATCTGAATATATTCATGCTATTTGGTTAAATGTTCATCGGGCATGCACATGCCTGCCTGCTTTACCTGGCCCCTTTTGTTTCCCCGATTTTGGGGAGAATATATTTCCTTCAAGTGTAGAAAGGGACTCCCTTCTTATCCACCCCAGGAAGAATTTGATGAGGGATGATGCTAGCTAGAGGGACCAAAAAATTTTACCAAAAGCATTTTTAGTAATTGAATTGACATATTTTTCGGTCATTATTTATCATGCTAAAGTTCTACTTATGAATTTAATTGGGCGGTCCACACAAACTGGAGAGAACTATTGACTATGCAGATTCCTTGTCACGGGATTATGTCTATGCATGAACTACTGAAGAAGTATGATCTTCGATTGGTAAGGCCTGATTGGGGGCATGTTTTAGGCCATTCATGGCTGCTTGATAATTTACAAAGTTGATTTTGGGGTTCTCTCTTCTCATCTTATCATCAATGGCTAGCTACAAACAGGAAGCCGAGAGTAGTAGAATAAAGATATTTACAATGATTACTTATATGTCATTTCTTTGACTCTGCTTGCATTAGACTTTGTGCTCGATGCTTTAAGTTTCAGATCCGAATAAAAAAGGAGGGTTGCAGCGGGTTGGCAACCATCATGAAACCAGCCAAAGCCGTATATGTCATTTCATTCTTTGATTTTTCTGTTATTCTGTTCGGAGTTTTGGACATTTGAGACCACAGAACAATTTTATTCTGCTCTCTTTAATCCATCTAAGCCAATTCTAAAGTAGCTCAAAGCCCTTCACAGCGAGGTCTTGGGATCCGCAGAGAGGCATGCCTCTCACCTCAAAAAGCTTACAATATTCTGCTTGGTTCAAAATCGTTTTCAAGTTGAATATAACTATTTGCCCGCAATATCTGTTTAGAGGACCTGATATTTTTCCTGACAAATTCCCCCAACAAATCTGCACGGAGCTTGGCAGTTGGGCAGTGTAACAAAGAGAAATGAATGCGGTAGATTCCAGAATATTGGTTCTGGAAGAATAATCTAACAACCACGGGCCTTGAAAATATTATTAACGTGAATTCTAATCTTTTTTCCTCATAGTCTAATAAGAGTCTCTTTTGAGTTTTCAGGCAGTGTGATGCATAGTTGGCATCTCTAAACTCAAGGCTTCTAATTGAAAAAATCCCAATCACTATGATGCCCCCTCAGGACATACCACACAAATTAATCTTCCTAGCACACAATATATCATGTTATGATCCAATACCTACCATCACGTCTAGAAATTAAATTGTCAGTAAAAACACACCTTTATTTCCTTGAATTAAGGTTAAATTGTACCCTAGTGGACACTTACTATGACCACTGCAGGATGATGTACTCGATCCATCAGGCTCAACCGACTTGCCCCTAACCGCTATATATATACAGCTTCTCTCCCACTGAAGTACTCGCACGATTGAATTTGGCGATACAAGCAATTCACGTTGACAAACACACACATGGAGTCCAGCCGCCAACGCAGAGGGTTCATCAAGAGCAAGCTGACGCTCTTTTATCGATCAGCCAAGCCTTCCACCACCACAAGCGTTCAGTACAGCAACAAGGTTAAGTCAAGCGCAAGCCAGTCATCACCGCCAACAGCTTCGGTGGGTTTTGTCGTCCAAAACCGCCACCAGCAGCAGGACTATATGATTGCTCCGCCGAAGCCGAAGGTCTCCTTCGTGGTACCAGATAGCAGCACTGTTGGCCGAGACAAGTTAGGCTTCAGCAAGTTGGATAAGCTTTATGGGGTTGCTGCTGATGAAAGTGTAGACATGAAGGCTGCAAGTTACATCTCTTCTGTTCGAGAGCGTTTCAAGCTCGAACGAACTCACTCTGAAAGAATCATGCAACCAGAAGACATGCAGCAGACTTAATACTATTACAATTATTGTCTTTGTAGTCATCAATTAATATATTACTCCAGATCATGTAATATCATTTGGGGCGACCGAGATGCCTTTAAAAAAAAAAAAAAAAAAACTAAATTACAATCTTATCTCAGGATTATGCAATATGGCTTAGGTTCAGAGGTTTGTGTCACTAAATCGAGCTGTGAGTATCTTAGTTTTTACCTCTCTCTCTCTCTCTCTCTCTCTCTCTCCACATATATCTAAGCTTAATTATATTATCATTATGAACACAACGGGGACACATTGTCACATACACGTATTTTGAATTTAGTATATTTTTTTCAAAATTCAATTTATATATTTTGTTTTTTTTTTCTCAATAGTTAAAAAGTTGGCGAATTCAAAAAATTTATTCGTCTTATTTATTTCTGAAAAGAGAAAAAAAGAATTGTGACCTATGGGACATACCACTCATCGATAAACTTAATTGCACATTTAATTTAGAAAGTGTGTACGGTAAAACATAAATAAAATTTTACGCAACATAAATAATTTTTATATTAATTTAATAATATTTGTTTAAAACCTTTTTATATCACATAAAATATTATTTATAAGTATATAATATTTTTTTATATAATATAAAATAAAAACAAATAAATAACAATACTTATTAATATTACGGAATAATGCCGTATATTTTTATTTTTTATTTTTTAAAACTTAATGTCCAATTGTGCTCTTCAAATTGTCTACGAGTAGGCTGCTGGCCTGGCTGGAACTCGTAAGATTGCGATGATGGAGGAAGAGAAGAAAGAAGAAGGAGAAGCGAAATCAAATGCGTTCCCTCTATTTGCAGCCTCGGGATCCGCCACCGCTGGCCAAACCTCCTCCGTCACCGTTCCTCACCAGTGGCTTTGCAACCCTAGCTTCACCGCCGACCTCTCCGTCATCAACGCCGCCGTTTCCTCCCTCCACGACCATCAAACAGCGCCGGAATCAGACCAGGACGACGATTCCGATCGCCAGAGGACTGCCGAGAAGCCATCCTCCGCTGCCTATGAGTTACTACCCGAAAATGAAGAGGAAGAAACGGAAGTTAAACAAGATTCTTGTCATTCTGATTCTGATTATGGCAGAGAGAAATTAAAGAAGAAGAAGAGTAAGAAGAAGCACGGGCGCAAGCGAAAGAGATCTAGAGATGAGGGCGAGGGTTTCACTGCCAGAAAGTCTAGCGTTAGGGTTTGGGCCGATTCCGAAATCAAACCTCCCAAGGATTATTACTTCGATACCCATGGAGATCGCGATAATCTGGTCTATGGCTCCCTCTACAAGTACGCTCTATCTTCTTCCTCAGTTTCATTGCAATTGTGTAATTTTATTGTTTAATTGCTCGTTCTCCTTGTTAACTGGTAAATTAGGAGACAAGAAATGAATATTTCTGCTGTTTATTTTTCTCTCTCTGTCTTTTCTTCGGCGGGTCGAAATTTTATTATGTTACGCTTAGGGTTTTTAGGTTTAGAATATTATTAATGGCTGCTGTGATTGTTATGCAGAATGGATGTTCCTCGCTACAAACCTCATCTTTCTACAAAGCCATCTGGGTTTGATTTTCATAGGCTGTATCATTTGGGTGGGAGGATGTCTGTATTTGATAGAGATGGTGATGTTGATGTTCTGGATGCCAAACTGAAATCTGATGGGCGTTATTGGTCTGCAAAGTATGCTGCTGTGGAACGCCATAGGAACTTGAAGCGTCTTCGCCTTGTTGCATCCAAGCAGCCTGCTGTTTTATCCAACGAATTTATTCCTTTGCCTGACATTGAATCGTCTCTGGAAGTTACTGATAGTTCTTCTACATCTAAAGCTTTTGTGTTTGAAGAATCTTGGGAAGATGAAGTTCTAAGGAAGACACGTGAGTTTAATAAATTAACAAGGGAGCATCCTCATGATGAAAAAGCATGGTTAGACTTTGCAGAATTCCAAGACAAGGTTGCAAAAGCGCAACGGCAGAAAGCTGCTCGTTTGCAGACTCTTGAGAAGAAGATTAGCATACTGGAAAAAGCCACTGAGCTCAACCCTGATAATGAGGACTTGTTGCTCTATCTTCTGAAGGCTTATCAGAGCAGAGATACTACAGATGTGTTAATTGGTAGATGGGAAAAGGTACTTAAGCAACATTCTGGAAGTTACAATCTCTGGAAAGAGTATTTGCATGTTGTTAAAGGGGAGTTTTCCAAATTCAAGGTTTCAGACGTGCGAAAGATGTATGGGCATGCCATCCAAGCTTTGTCCGCAGCATGCAACAAGCGTTTTAGGCAGGTTCTTATCCAATTTATCTTATCCAACTAAAGGCAACAGCTTGTTTTGTCTGCAGCCGTATCACAGATTCTCTGACTTTATGGTCAAATATTTATGCTGCTTCAAATGTAAACAGTTTTTGTTTAAGTTTGTGGGCTTAATTATTCTCTAAACCTTACAATAATTATATACTTCTTATGTTTGTTCAAGGAAAAAAAATCCTTCTGATGTTGTGACCAAATTAAATTCTTCTTCAAGACCAAATTAAATTCTTCTTCAAATTAACTACACTAGAAATGCACTAACTCACCTCATTTAATTAATGCAGGTTCACCAAAATGCAGAACCTTCACCTGCTGATGCTGATATAACTCAAATAGAACATGGCCTGGTCGATATATTTCTTAGTCTTTGCAGGTTTGAGTGGCAGTCTGGATACCAGGAATTGGCCACTGCTTTATTTCAGGCTGAGATTGAATTTAGTTTGTTTTGTCCTTCATTACTTCTAAGTGAGCGTAGTAAACTTAGATTATTTGAACATTTCTGGAATAGTGACAGTCCTAGAGTTGGTGAGGAGGGGGCCCTTGGTTGGTCTATATGGTTGGAGAAAGAGGAGGAAAATAGGCAAAGAATTATAAAACAAGAGACTTCACATGATGATGACAAAGGTGGTTGGACTGGTTGGTTTGAACCAGTTTCCAAGCATAAGGAAACTGATATGAACCCAGAAGATGTAACCGGAAACAACATGAGTGCTCAGGAGCTTCAAGAAGAGTTAGAGGATGAAGATATCAATCAGGAAGAGGATGCAGAAGCATTATTAAAACAGCTAGGCATTGATGTGGATGTTGGTGCCAGTGGTGAGGTTCATGACACTTCAACCTGGACTAGATGGTCTGAAGTGGAGTTATCAAGAGATCACAGCCAATGGATGCCTGTTCATGGCAAATCTGGTGGTCTCTCTCTCCATTGCTCTCTTCTGTCTACTGTTAGTAGTTTTATTCTCATGTGAAAGTGGCAGAGTTTTATTCTGTTCTAATTACTTTGAGATTGAGAATATATATTTATTCTAGTAAGATGTCCATACTTGCTAATTTTTGGCCAAAACTGAATATGAACAGATAAGGCCACACAAGATGATGGGATGCCTGATGGAGAAGCTGATGAACAGTTTTTGGGGGTGATATTATTTGAAGATGTCAGCGAATACCTCTTTTTGTTAAGCTCAGAAGAGGCCCGCTTATCTCTAGTATCTCAGTTTATTGAATTTTTTGGTGTTGAGATGTCTCGATGGTAAGCTCTTCTGAATATTTCTCTGGCCAGTTTCTTCCAATCATACTGTACAACTATTGTCTAATAGCAATGTCCAGTTCAATTATTGTACTAGGATGATAAATTGTGTAAAGCAAAACAATAATTGTCAAAATCTTCTATGTATTGTAAGGTTGTTAATTTGGGGCATCTATTTTTTCATGGGCATGGGTTATGACATTATGTCTACAATATGTTAGTGAGCTACATTCTGATACACTTGTTAGGATAGTGGAACTGCTAGTTAATCACCCATCTAGCAATTTTGGTCTGGGTGGGCCTGAATTGCACTGTTTTGTTTTTTTTTTTTGCCCTTTTACTTGTGTTGAACTCTCTCTCTCTCTGCCTGCAAGGTGTGTGCATGTGTGTATCTGATATGCACATGCATTTGCAGTTAATTTATAGAAGTCTGGTATTTCTTGACCAGATTTCAATGTTCTTGAACCCTGCCTTTCTTGATGTGTGATGAACTGCCAAGCCTATTGGAATGGAGGATATCTGTTGCATCTTGTTAGCTTGTTTGAGAACCTCCCAATTGTAGCTGGTTCTAAATCTCTCAATTTGTTTTTTAGCTAATGATTTGGCTTTTTATCTGCATGAAATTGTTGTGTCATGCTTGCTTATATCCATGTTTCCCCTTCATTTTTGAAGCAATGATGTCTAGAGCATGCTTCTTGTGGATTATTGAATTTTAGAATGTTATCTGATTTAACAAGTTAGTCATGTAATATTGTCTTTATCCAGGATTTGCACAAACAGTTCTAGGTGGACAGAGAAAATCTTTAGCCTAGAGGTGTTGCCTGATTCTATATTACAGAATTTGAGAAGAGTACATGATATTTTAATCAAATCACAAGCCAGTTCCAGGAGTAATGGTCTGGAATTCCTCTTGGACAGCATTGGTGACAACTCTAAGAGGACTGATATGATGAAATTTCTTCGTAATGCTGTCTTACTTTGTTTAGCTGCTTTTCCACATAGCTACATGTTGGAGGAAGCTGCTCTTGTTGCTGAAGAGCTATCTATTACAAGAACAGATTCTTCTACCCCATCTCGAGCATTAGCCAAGTCCCTCTTGAAAAGTGATAGACAGGTTTTTTTTTTTTTTTTGGATATTGCACATAAGGGCACTTGGATTGGTATCTCATGAATAGAGGGATCAAGTTGGTTGTTTCAATCTGACCCCTCCATCAGCATGGGAAAAAAAAAAGAAAAGAAAGAAAGAAGAAGAAGAAGAAGAAGAAAAACTGCCAAAGCTTTTGGACATCAGCTCAAACTGTTAGGCAAATTGTCTGACATGTTTGGACTAAATCACCATTGAAATATCTTTTTCCTCATTGGGTCTTAAAACTCCTACTTATATATTGATTGCTCTCTCTCTCTCTCTCTCTCTGCCTACAAAATAATGACAATTTTTACCAAATTGTAACAAAACATATAATTAAGGTCAAAAGAGGAAAAAGGAAAAAAGAATAGAAGAGCATGATTAAAGTTGGAAGTATCAATGAGGAAAGCATCCTAAGATAATAAACGATTTAAAGAAAGTGAAATTCTTATTGTCTTACTTAAGGAGAGAATGACTAACCTGGACTCAGGATGGGGCGTTGTTTTTTCAGCTGATTGTGGGGGAGGAAGTGCGGGTAGGATGGATGCAGGAATGGAGTCTTGAAGTGGGGAGAAGGAAAAGAGGAGGCATCTGTTTGATCCATAAAGAACTAGAAAGTAGAATATAGAATTATTAGAATTAGGGAGCAAAGTTCATGAAAGAGGTGTGGGATTGGTTACGTTGTTGAAGGAAGAAATTATAGGGAGAAGGAAAAGAGGAGGCATCTGTCTTATCATAAAGAAATAGAAAGAAGAATATAGAATTAGTAGAATTAGGGAGCAAAGTACATGAAAGAGGCGTGGGATTGGCTGGGTTTTTTAAGGAAGAAATTATGTATTGGATGCTGAAGGTTTCATGCAAATGCAACTGGTTGTTGCAATCACAATATTGCAGCCATATCTGAACATCATTTGTCCTTGTTGGACATTTCATAATTTTATCAGTAACTGCTGACTATAGGTTGATGTTCTCTTAAAGAGGATACCACTCTTGTGTACTGCTAGTTGAAGTTTAGTTTGATTCCTTGTCAAAAGTGAAAAAAAGTCTGCTTCTGATTTTATCTAATGTGCATCTTTGTTTCAGGATGTTTTGCTATGTGGGGTTTATGCACAGAGAGAAGCTATTTATGGCAATATTGGTTATGCAAGAAGAGTCTTTGACATGGCATTATCATCTGTTGAAGGGCTTCCACTGGTAAAATTGCTATATAATTTGTTAACTCCTCCTTTTAGTGATATGCATAATCATACTTAACTTGGATAGCTCTAGAGCATTCATTACTTTTTATGCAATTCTCTTGTTCATTGTTGCTAGTCTTTGCTTGTTACAACATATGTTCCCGCATATTATTTCCTGTGACTCATCCACAACACTGAAATTTATGCTGATCAATTTGGTCCCATACAGACAGTTTTCCATTCTGTAGTTGCTGATTATATCTAGGTGTATGTGGTTTGCACTTGCAGAGTGTCATTACCTATTTAAATTCTTCAAAATGCTGTCTGAACCAATTGTGCCATTCTGCCCTGTATAAGATTATTGAATTTTTGTTTGTTGTATGCAGGAATTTCAATCTAATTCCCCTCTCCTGTACTTCTGGTATGCTCAGGCAGAACTTGGTACAGTTTCTGCCATTACAGAAGAATCATCATGTCGTGCATTGCATATTCTTTGCTGCTTAGGCAGCAGTACGAAATACATCCCATTCAAATGTAAGCCATCAAGTGTGCAATTGCTGAAAGCACACCAAGGGTTCAAAGAAAAAATGAAATCAGTGCGATTAGCATGGGCACGTGGGGTAATAGATGATTCATCTGTTGCTCTAACTTGTTCGGCAGCTCTGTTTGAAGAGCTGATGAGTGGATTTATCATGGGTATTGAACTTTTGGATGAGGCTTTTACTATGGTGCTTCCGGGTTAGTTAGCCTGCCCATACTTTTCTGGGTTGAATGAAGATTAGTCTGATAATGATGATGTGAATGAGATTTTACAAGAAAACTTTACCCGTCTGTCCGTATATCCTTCTGAACCCTGAGAAACAGGACAGGGCACATCACATAATTATGGTAATTGTATTTTTGTGTCATGACAAGCTGACAAAATAAGTCTAAAACAAGAAGTGGTTGAGCTCAGGGAACATGTTGTCACATACAGGTTGTAGATCTGATTTAAGAGCTTCTTTTTTCCACTTAAAAAGGGAGTGCTTAACTTGTATGAAGGAAAGAAATAATTGCACTAGCTTATATTTTAATGGTGTCTAAATTCCAGTTGTATTGAATGGAGTTGCTAATGTAGAGTACTTCTAGCTATAACTTGTATAGGTTTCTTAGGACATAGTAAAATCAGCATGTGGTTACCCCTTTGTTTTTGGACAGGGGATTGGGGGGTTTGTGGCACTCCTATTTTTGTTTATTTCTTTAATTGGGAGTAATTTTGTCTTCTGTGATTTTGTTGAATAGAAGTCATTTTGATGGTCTTTCTTCTCTCCAATTTATGATATTGATTTTTGTGCTGGATTCATAATCCACTCTTTTTTTTCCCTAGTTTCTCGGCAAACAAAAGCAAGTTCTATTATTCCTCTTTACTACCTAGTGGGTTTTTTTTTCCCCTTGACTTGATGCTTCTTGCCTTCAGAGAGAAGAAGCCGAAGTTACAACCTCGAGTTTTTGTTCTACTTTTATGTGCGGATGCTTCTAAGGTATCATAAGAAATCAAGTTTATCAAAAGCATGGGAGTCCATCTTGCAAGGCCTGCAATTATATCCTACCAGCACTGAACTTTTCAATTCCTTAGTGGAGACCAGCCATATTTATACAACACCTAACAAACTGCGGCTGATTTTTGATGATTACGGCCAGAGGTAGGATACTCTCTCTTCTCTTGCTTAACATCCTATGCTTTGTTTAAGAGACCATCCCTAATAATTTTATGAAATTTATGCATGAGTAGGAGAATCTTACAGTAAGACATTTTCTTGTATTTCTTGAGTTCACTCTTTTGCATCAATTTTTTGCTGGCCTTATCTGTTGCTTTGATCTCCATTTATGATTCATCTAGCCTATCAGTCTTCTCTTGCATTGTCATGAAGGACAGACAAAATGGAAAGGTTATTTTGTGCACCTTTATTCTTTTCCTTTGCATACATAATACTTGCTTATTGTGGGATGGTTGATTCATACTTGTGATGTCCTCAGGAAACCATCTGTTATTGTCTGGCTTTTTGCATTGTCATTTGAGATCAGTAAAGGAGGCTCAGAGCACAGAATCCATGGGCTGTTTGAAAGAGCATTGGTGAATGAGAGGCTGCGTAAGTCAGTTGTACTCTGGCGTATGTACATTGCTTATGAAGTTGATGTAGTGTGCAATCCATCAGCAGCCAGGCGCATTTTTTTCCGAGCTATTCATGCCTGTCCATGGTAAGCCTTTTTCTTTTAGGATGGTCATGAACATTATTACTTTCTGATTTTCAGATCTTTTTCTTTTAAAATTAATTGAATGGAACTACAGTTGCATCTGCTCATTTACGCATGTTTCATAACTTGGTAGTTATGTTTTTTTTTTTAATCAACTTGCTAATTACACTTGATGACCTCAATTTTCTAATAGGTGACTTATAGATATCTTGATAAATTAGAATTGGCACTCATGATCTGAATGAATAAATTCATGGTGGGTTTAATATATAGATTGTCTCTCTTTAAATTATGCCTGTCTATGCTCACCATGTAGCAATGTCTATCGCAGTAGACTATAAAGTTACATACCATATGCATATATGGTATTGACTAACTTTTGAGACTGAACATGGATTTTGAAATGATGGCATAGGAATTTGACTGTAGTAGTGTAAAGCTAAGGAATTCGCAAATGGAAATTTAGATCAAAATTGCTACATTTGGGTTTTTTGGTGTAGGGTTTCTTCTCCTGTGATGTTTTGAAAAGATTGATTTTTATATTCGGAAAAATCAATGCCATTATATTTATATTTGTGTGCTAATTTATTTACTTTATCTCAGGTCAAAAAAACTATGGCTTGACGGTTTTCAGAAATTGAAATCCATTTTAACTGCCAAAGAGCTGTCAGATCTACAAGAGGTAATGCGAGATAAGGAACTGAATCTGAGGACAGATGTTTATGAAATTCTTTTGCAAGATTAGATTGTTTCACGACAATTTGCAGACATGTGCGTCTAACCGCGCTGGCCGGCGACAAACTTTGTGAATATTCTTATACTGGCAAAAGAATCTCATCCCTTTTCCTCTGAATTATTGCATTATTTTCCAGTGCTAAGTTTTGCACGTATATTTTCCCCATTGCAATGTGTGACGGACGGGTGTATGAGACCGTCTCCCACATCGGATAGGAAGAGGGGAATTGGGGTATATAAACGGGGGTACTGCACACCTTAAAAGGTTGCCTTTTAGAGAGAGTGTAACGTGCACAACTTAAAAAGGCTTAAAAAGGCCGACTTTTAAGGAATAATGTGCACAAACGGGGGTGAATGGGATTTTAATGTGTGCAACAATGTACCCCCTCCACTTAATAATCCTCTTCTTCTTCCACGGCAATGCCACACCACGCTAGGGAGCTCCCAAGGAAGTATCGTCGTTGCGAGCATCAATTTTTTGTTCTCCTGGCTTTCTCGATGGGGGAATCAGTAAATATCAACAAAACCTTCGGCACATCGAGTAAATGTAGATCTTTCTCACAGTTTCACGTACTTTAAGGGACGACTTGCATTGCCACCACACGACTGGTTAGTGCCGCGCAAAGATGAAGCGCAACCTGTCTCGCGTCAATATTTTCATCAGAAGTTAACAAAGGAAGAAACGAATGACATTGATTTACTCTAAAGTTGGGATTGTGTGGGGTTACTGATAAATTTGCTTCTTCAGCACCGGTTCTGGAACTCAGCCCTAATTCGAAATACATGATTTTGGGCTTCAGAACTTAGTGACCACGAGAAAATTAGATTTTGGAAAAGAGGATGTGCGGGATTGGAATCGGAGGTGGTGGAGGAGCAGATCGAGGACCTCGTCCTCGGCGCGCCGTGGGAGCGGTCCACGAAGGAGACGATCTCGTCGAGTGCGTCCGCCGGCGGAGTGCAACCTCTCATTTTGAGATCATTCTGTGTCTTATCCCTCAGTTTTTGTGTGCAACCAACTCGGAAACAGAGCAAGTGCACACGTTCAATACGAGTACTCTGCCTCGGTTGGGCCGTACTTTTGGGTGACGGCGGCGGCCATGCCCGGGAGAGGGGGAGGAGAGAGTTGTCTGTGCTTGTATTGAATATTTGAATGGCGGGAACAAGGTTTTCAAAATTGTAGAAGTTCAAGAAATTGTTAAAAAAACGAAAAAGAAAATTTTCTTTCTTCTTTTTTGGGTTCTGAAAAAATCTTTGTAGTAGTTTATGGTTGTGGGTAAGTGTTTTTTTTGTTTTTTTTATATTTTTTCCTTGTGAAATAATTATGGTTATGCGATGAGTGATACAAGACGTGCAGGAAAATATGTGATTTGAGATATCCAATGCGATTTACTCTTTCTGACTCTAGATGTAAAATAAATCTAGTTATAAACCACTTTATCACCCGTTAGGGTGATGATTTTAGAGGCGTGGACCCTTCCTGAAGCCTCGTTGCCACTTGGGTGTCCTCGCCCAACCATCTCAGTTGCCGTCAGTTCTCCAAAGCACCATGTATCAACTCACAATCATGTCTAGCACTTAGCAGCACTATTTGTTGTGCTTGTGCGTGTGTATTCCTTCTGAGCATCTTGTAAGAACTCTGGTCAGCTGGGTATGAGATCAAGATCAGAGGTCTGGAAGTTTGGAACAGAAACAAGGAGGTACTCACCAGCACAGAAACGAAGTGATTTTAACATTTTGGCAACTTGAAAGAGACAGAGAAAGGGAGACCCTTTTTGGAAGAAGTTCTTATGAAGATGGTGATCATAACAACCAGTACAGACTCTGATGAGCACCTTGCACTCCACTTTTGCTTCTACATTTGTACGCACTCCCGTTCCTTGGTACATGTTATTAATTATATATATATATATATATATATATATATATTGACTAATTCTATTCTGTTATTAATTACTTTCATTGTTACTAATTTTCTTCCCTTTTAAATGTTATTAAAATTTTTTGCCAAACACTTTAATTCTGTTACTGATTCATTACTTTCATGGTTATTAAGTTTTTTTTTTTTTTCTTGGAAAAAAAGGAAAATCTAAAAATATAGATTATCACTGTGTCAGGCAAAAAGTGAGCTTCAGTATTTTTAATTTTCTTTTCTTTCCGGTGCCTTCTTCCCGACCCCATGATCCTGTGACAACTGGATGTTAGTAGCTAGCTAGTGAAGTGAACTAATTGGCACGGATTGCAGCTTCAGGATGCTGGAGAAGTCTATGCCTAAGGATGCAGCTTATCAGTTGATAAATGATGAGATGATGCTGGATGGGAATCCAAGGCTCAACTTTGCATCCTTTGTCACTACTGGGATGGAGCCTGAGTGCAATAACCTCATCATGTTAAATGTCATAAAGGAAAATACAAGAATTCTTCAGTGAAACTGATTTGACTTCATTCTCTCTCCTCCTGAAGTCATGATGGAGTGTCTTTAAAGATTGAGTTCATTTTTTCTCCTCCCGAACTCAGGGTGGAAGTCTTTGACTCGGTTGATGATGAGTGTTGCATGTGCAACATGAGAGTTTTGGTTTGTGAACTGGATTTGGAGATGATTTTATTTTATTTTATTTTATTTTTGGAAAAGAGATGTTGATTGAAGACTGAAAATGCAGCTAAAGGGATGATGCTGCAGAACTTGAAAATGCAGTAGAGATTTTGAGAGTGCAGCAAGATGATGAGAGCTGCAGGAAATGAGTGCAGCAGAGAATGAGAGCTGCAAAATTGAAAGATCATTACAGATGATGATGAGCTGCAGAAAGTGTAGTAAAGGGCATTTCAGAGGCCTTAACATGAGCAGAATGCAAAACCAAAAACTGCAGAATCTGGAATTTGCAAAAAACAGAAAGATTGCAGTAAGTTTTAGTGCAGTAAAGATGCTTGAAAGTGCATCGGAAAATCAGTTGATGCAGAAAATAAGTCCAGCAGAATTATGAGTGCTGCAGAAATGAGAGTGCAGAAGAAATTAGAGCTGCAGAAAGTTGAGATTGCAGCCGGAAATGAAAGCAGCAAAGATGATGAGTTGCTGCATCTTTCAAATTCAAGTGTCTTCCTCTTATTTTCCTTCAAATGGTATCAGAGCATTCTACAATCTTACGGGACCTCTCAAAATATGTTTTCGGGTTCAAAAATCAGTTTATTGTCATCATCTTGCTGCAATTTCTGCAGCAGGCTCTTCAGCTGCAATGTTTCCTACTCTGCTGCATTTCTCAAATTCAAGTCTTAGTCTTATTTTCCTTCATTTAGTGGTCACAAGTCTGGGCTTGTTTATGCTGGTGTTGGTTGGGTTGTGTGGAGAACCGGGGAAGACTTGCCAGAGGAGCTTGTCTTTCACATCAACTATCTTGGGTCTGATCAACCCACTTTTACTCTCAACTTCTCCAGAGGCATATACACACGGGACCAAAAGAGTTTAAAAAGGAAATTGAAAATTTGAAGTTTGTCTCGCCAAAATTGGAAAACTCGTAGAATGGTCGGTAAGAAATGATCTCAGTATCTCCTTGCACTTCTCTTCTGTGTATTTATGCAACGGCTGTTCAGTTGAAGCTGTTTATTTTACCTTGCGTTGGACCATTTATTGTGCCTTTCTACTTTGGTGGCAATTGATATATCTACTTCTGTTAACTGCCGTTTCCTTCACCAATTCTGGCAGGTGCTAGTCAAATAATTGCTCAATATTATCAGTATATATGGCTTGGCTTTGAGGTAAGTCAAATATCATAAACTTCATTGTAGCCAGGAAAGAGATGCATGATCAGATTAATTCAAGTTCTGCATTTCATAACCACAAGATCCCATTATGACATCTTTCTGCTGCAAAAGTTGCTGTTTCCTTATTGATTACTTGTTGGAGAATATGCTACTACTTCATGTTCTAACTTGGACTTAATAATTTGTAAGGGTTATAAGAAATCACTGAGAACTGCATGGAGAATGCAACAGTGCTGAGAGAACTGGAAAGAACAGGCTTCTTTGACATTGTCTCTAAGGATGTTAGGGTGCCTCTGTTGGCCGTCTCACTAAAAGACTGCAGGAAATACATGGAGTTTGACATATCTGAGAGTTTGAGAAGGCTTAGTTGGATAATTCCAGCCTTCACAATGCCCCCAGATGTGGAACACATTGCTGTCCTTTGAGTGGTGATTAGGGAGGATTTCAGCAGGAGCCTCGTGGAGAGACTGATCTCACATATTGAGCATGTTATGAAGGAAATGGGCCTGACCATGTTTCTGCAAGAGCTGTGAAGCTCATGGTAACCAATAAAGGCAAGACAACAGGAGGAAATCACCAGGTATTGGAGGTGGCTTGTGGACAGCAAGAGAGCCAGAGTCTGCTAGGCACCCCACCTCCCTGCTTGCAATGTTTGCTTGCTACCTGCTGTTTGTGTTATGAAGATAGTCAAGTCACTCTCATGTAGCTGTTCATCGACTTTAATGCTATGCTGCTATGCTAGTGCACTTAACAGGCCTTTAGAACACCAATATCGGACTTTCAACTTTATGAAAGAGTTACAGATAGAAGCCCTACAAGTCTAGAAACAGATAGCTTCTGCAATATACTGGAGAGACTTTAAGGAACTGGCCGTGCTGTTTACTTACCAAAAGTTGAATGCATGTTCGTCTGTAAATAACGTCGCTAACCCACATCTAATGTAGTCTTTCTTGTCAATATGATCAAGGTATCTCGTTACAGATAGTGGTAGTGATCATTGTCCCTCTGGCAAGTTGGACTTTCTTTTGACGGATCAAGCTTCGACTATTTCAGAAAGAAAACAGTTCTTTTCCACTCCTCAGTAACGCGAAAAAAAAATGCAACACAAGGTTATTTTTATTTTACTGCTTATTTGACTGATTGTTTGTTCTACAATTGAGACCACCAAACCCTTAGGTTCTGCATAATCAAACGCAGGGGCGTGACAATGTTCAACAACAAAACTCACTCCCTGGGTTCTAAATTATCCATTTAATTCATTTGAAACCACAAACACTCAAAAATTCAGTTGGCTGATTCTATTCGAGTTCTTGTATATTTAGTATATTTCTCGTAATCGCTGGGTGGTCATGTGGGTGCTTCTTGTTCCCTCAGGATCTAAGTTTGAAACCTTACTGGACCCTGAGAAAATTTTGTGTCCTAATTGGTACCACACCTCCCTCACGGGTCGTCTTGGGCCAAAAATTAACCTCCCTTGTCCAAATCTGCCCAATTTTGCCTTGGGCTTTTTACCCGACCCATGATCACGTCTAACAGCTTTAATTTTGAATTGCTAGAAAAGCTGACTTTGCGCCTCACTTTTGCCCTTTGAATTATGAAAGATGAACAGAGAACCACAGGTAGCATGCCAAGAAATTAACAGGCTTTGGACCACTAAATGTGTGGTTTAATGATTAAAAAAAAAAAAAACTTCGTTTATTGTCAAGTTATTTAGTGATTTAATAATAAAGAAATTCATTTATTATTAAATTAATAATTTTAAATTTAAATTTTAAATTCTAATATGTAATTTAATGATAAAAAATTTTATTTATTGTCAAATTATTGACTGATTTAATAATAAAGAAATTATATATTATAGAGTCAAAAATTTTAGATTTAAATTTTTGTTAAAGTATTTATTAAGATTAAATTTATCTGATAAAATTTGCTCGGGGCAATCCTCTTGTTGTTTTCCATTTTTATGACCAATAAAAGGAAAAAAAAAAACAAACAGCCTCCGGTCCAAAAAAGCTCTGGATGGACTTTGCATGAATGGAAAGATGCTACGCTATGCTGCTGCATTGTGCAACGTGCAGTCCCCCCCCCCACATGTCCTAACAGTCCCCACCTTTGCCAATGGCACTAATTCTTAAGCATTAACAGAGACAAAGATTATCGAGACATTAATGAATGGAGTTTGTTTGTGTCCCAATGCTTGGGGACCTTGAGGGCGACGAGTGAGCCTGTCATTAAACCCTACGACTGTGGCACTGAAAAACATGCCCCGGCAACCGAGAGATAAAAGGGTACATCCGATTCCTCTCTCTCTCTCTCTCTCTCTCTCTCTCTCTATGGCGCTATAATGTGACTTTGCAATTGTTATCCTTGAATGTCTTTGATTATAAATTTCAGTCAGTGGCGTTCTTTAATGCTGGAGGGAGATGTGTCGCCTTCATTTTCCCGAATCTTGTCCTCCGTTTGCCAGCATCTATCCACATAGTCCAAACAGAGAACTGCCAAAAGTCGTGGGAAAGGAGATGCGAGCGTTTTCTGAACTCATTCAATCAATAGTTTCAGCGAACTCAGAACAGGGAACGCGGAATGAATGCACTCTTTATTGTAAATTTATTATGAAGAGAAACTCCCGCACAATATCCAAGCATATCATTCACTGGATTCATGAAAATTTTACATGATTGATGAAACAAAACTTACTGAGAAAACCCATCATCGTGGCTTTCTTATATATGATGATATGACCAAAATTAATGACCAAAATACTATGTCAGATCCCCAGCTGATCAACCTGAGAATATCCCATTTAAATTTAATAACACCCAGTTCAAAACTTTGCCTTATCAGCAATAGATAGAGACTAGAGAGGAAACAAACAATCACGAAGGATTTGGAAAATAGGAAAGATTTAAATTCTTGCTTCTTATGTTAAAGATAAAAGAGTGCACCAGGCTCCACACTATGGGGTAAGATGTAAAAGGAGATGAAATATAACTCAATACCAAAGAGTTCTCATCTGGGGGTTCTTGCTTGGAACTGCTGTTTACAGGTGTGGCAAGTGATCTCCAGAATAGTTGAATTGATTTGTTTTATTGCATGGTCATTTAAAGCCTGTGCTTTTTCTAACTCAGCTATAGCTTTCTGCCTAATTCCCTTGGCGTTAGCAAACTCTTGTTCCGCCAATTCAAGCTGCCTTTTGGCCTGTTGTCTTGCATCTTCAGCGTAAGCCTTCTCTGCCATGACTAGCCTAAACTGTTCGCGTGCTTGTTCTATTATAAGCCTCGACGCAGCCAAATGCTTCTCGCCGTTGTTGTTGCTCTCCGTAGGGGAGCTTTTACCTGAATCTCTCTCCGTACATATCACATTTGGGTCATCGGATGCCCACCCAATTGAGAGTTGCAGTCGAGTGGCATGGATTTCATCTCTTTTAGGGGCAAGTGAGGCCTCAAGGGCATTTGATGTTGTCGAAAGCTGGAGGTCCAAATTATGATATTGTGAACTTTTGGAGGAATCTATCTTACTGTTATCAACAGTAGAAATAGGGCCCAAGAACACTGCATCAGTTGTTGGGTTTCGGGTAATAAATGGAGGCCAAGGAGCGGTACTGAAATTGATATCACTAGAAGCGCTTGAGCTTGAAGCAGTTCTGGACAGGCATGCAGGCTGGAGTGACTGTGAGTCACATCGGAGGCGCCCCATGTTACAAGAATCTTGGTGCTCAATGAAACTCTCGACTCTATAAGAGAAGAGAAACAACAATCAGACATGGATCATTTGACTAGGATTCAGAGTTCGACAAAGCAGTTGTAAAGCCAATTGTTTGCACGCATGGTGGGAAAAAATGGCGAAAGGGGGTCTAAAGAATAAGAAAAGTTAATATGAAAGGAGCGATTCTGTATGCTTAGCATACGTTACGTAGTGTTATTATGATTATAAATATTAGTTACACATATTTAGTTTAATTTTTCAATGTATAATTAAAGCTAACGATGTGATTACAAATAAATATACATTTTAAGGATCTGAAAGACTGTCAAAGTCCATGTAACGAATCCATAATCTCCTAAAGAATATGGAAGGAACTCTTTTGGGCATTGATGAGCAACCAAAGAGAGGATCAAACGGCAAAAATACCAACGGCATTTGGCAACTGATTTTGGGAACCGTGTTCAACAAACAAATAAACAGTTGCTAAAAGCTGGATTAAGTTTCCTTCAGTCAAACTCAACTATATATATATATATATATATATATATATATATATATATATTTTTTTGCACTAAGAAACATGATTTTGTTTTTTTTTTCCTCTGACCGGCCCGTCGTTGGTTACTCTCTCCTCTTTTTCCGTTTCAAGGCAAACCAAAGTTGGGGGAGGAAAAGTGGAAAACAAAAGGCCTTGAAATATGAAAACATGATCATGGACTTGGATTTGATGAGATAAGCATACCAAGATGAAAAAATGAGTTGTAAAGGAGTAGCCAAGTCCACAACCCTACCAGCCAAGAAAAACTTCCACTTCAAATATAGATCAGCAAGGTTGAAAGAAAAAGAGACAATAAATAAATAATAATAATAATAATAATAATCATAAAGGAAGAAATAAAGGAAAAGGCACATATATAATTGTATAATTGTAAAAAGGTTTGATCAATTGAATTTTCACCTCGAGAAAACACGACCGCAGTCACAAGAATGGCCTCTGGTGCCGCAGGTCTTGAGATGGGCCTTGTAATCAGACTGAACTGCGTAGCCTTTAGAGCATTTCTGGCAGACCCACTGCTTGTGATTGCTGTGCTTTCTTCTGAAATGCTTCTTTATCCCAACAAGGTCCCCCAGTGCGTGGCACGGGTCATGGTGCAAACAAGTAGGCTCCGGGCACACGAAAACCCGCTTTCTCACCGCCGGAGTTGTCTCCCTCTTCACCAGCTTCCACGGCACCTTATGCCGCCGGCTGTGCATCTGTAGGTTTTGATCCCTCTGGAACCCCTGGTTGCAGATCTCGCACACGTAACGATAAGACTCTAGCAGCGTTTTCGGAGAGAGAGACACCACTTCTGCATCCGGATCTGCATCAAACATTCAATTACCCCACGAAAACGAGAAAAACGAATTCATAGGTATCAACAAGAAACCATTCAACCCAAGAATTTAAGATATACAAGAATGAATCGCATATTATGGGCTACGAGCCATCATCACAATTCATTCATGTACATAATAGACACATAGCCAGTGCAATAAAAATAATAATAATAATAATAAAACGAATATAGTAAAGAGTTTTATCACCAAGACGCCAAAAATAGACTATACCCGGAGTTCCAGCCGGTCTTCTTTTCCTTTTGTTGTTGTTGGTCCCCGTTTCCAAGCTTGAAAATGGCTCAGAAGGAGGAGCTGGTGGAGATGAAGAGTTAGTGGCTAACATGGGCTGATTCTTTTTCTCTTCGGTACTGCTTCTGTTATGCCTCAGTTTGATCAAAGAGACATCAACCCTCTGAGGCTAAGAGCAGAGTTAAGTAAGACATGAACCTAAATTATAACAGGCCATAAAGCAACCAACTTTACTGTGATCTGAGTCTTCTCTCTCTAATAAAATAATTGAGAAATTGGTGGTGGGTGGGTGGGGTGGTGGAGGAGAAGGCTAGAGCTAAGCCAGCAAGAGACCAGAGAGCGCGAGGACGGAAAAAGATCTCCTCTTTTTTTTTTTTTTCTCCTTTCCGTTACCAGCTTTCTTTAGGCTTTAAAATTTGCAGCTTTTTCTCTCTGTTGCTTTCTTCTTTCTTTCCCGCAACAGTCTTCCTCCTTTGATGGTAGACTCGCCTTAATATATAAGCTTCTTTAAAAAGGATGGCTTTCTACTTGCTCCACGCTAACAACAACAACAACAACAACAACAACAAATTTATAAATAAGGACATTCTACATTTTTCTACTCTTTTTAATTAATAGATTAATATATCTCAAATACATATTTCTTTTATTTAATTAACACTATTAATTATATATATATATATATGTGTGTGTGTGCATCTATATTTTTAATCGTATCTATTTCTTATATTTTCGTAATATTTTTTAATTGATTTATAATGTCAATTACTTGCTCTCTTTTTGCAAACTATCCCTCGTTGTTTTATTTACTTTCTATTGATAAAAATTTTGCTCATTTATTTCAACAAAAAAAAAAAAAAGGATTAAAAAGGAAGGTGAGAAAGAGGGAGGGCCAATCACTCTGATGGAAACTTGACGCCACGAGCAGGGACGCATGGGCCCGAAAGGAAAAAACATCCCCAACAAAAAAAAAAAAAAAAAACAAAAGGCTTATTAAAGAGGCTCACTCAATAATTGTTTTTGTTTTTGTTTTCTTTTTTTTTTTTTTTTTGGTTTTTTGCATGCACAAGTACTCATACATCTCTCCCATTTTTGTCACCCTGTTATGTCTTCTGCCGCTACTCTGTTTGCCGAACCTGAAGCTAACCGAATGACTTCATTACGTGGATTCGGGCTGTATTATGTAGAAATATAAAACAATCATTTTACTCCTCCATATGTTCTAATAAAGAAAAATATTCTAGATATTTAAAGCTTTATTGCACCATAGTTGACAGATATTGTACGCAATTCACACATTTTATGACGGAACAAGATGCGTTCATTTCCTTATTTAATGTGTTTTATTTCGGTGCTTAAAATTGGAGGAACGATAATTTATCTACCAACAGTACAAAGGATCCTACGATGGATACGATTCTGATTATTTTTGTTTATCAAGAGGTCCATTTGCTCATAATATACACACAAAGCGGTTAGCTCTTCTGTTGTAGGGAGATGGTAATGGCATATTGTCCTATTCAATTGACACACTGAACACATAACAAGATGGGCTAAGCTCGTTCTATCCCCCTTTTTCATGTACTGTCCATTCCAATTGCACCCTTAGGGGCATGTACTAACTACTTTGTACATTCCAAATAAATCACACGCACACACACACACACACACACACACATATATATATATTATTATTCTTTTTTTTTTTTTTTGAGGGTGTGCATTTGGGTGCAAATGGTATCTCTGTTCCCTCATAATTTCAATTCCTTGATGGATTGCCAGTAGCTAGGGGTCCACCCATTGCGCTGTTCCCAGATGCCTTTGTCTTCATCTTTGTTCGCATAGATAGGTGCTCTAATGTCATATTGAGGAGAAATATAATAAAAGTGGATTAATAGAGAATACAGAGAATGAATTTTTGTATATTGTCTTTGCGATCAGGTTACATTAATTTAGACAAGAATTCGTGTACCAAATAGGGAAAAAAAATCTAGGCAAATTAAACAGATATTGACCAAATCATATTAAAAAAAAATTATGCAAATTCAAGAACATGATTTGTTCATATCTTGCCGAATGAACTTGGACTATAAATTTAATAACAAAAGTTATTTTTCTTCTTTTGCTAGTTGATATATGTTTCATAGGGCCATATTTACACATGGAATTAAAATTTTTTAAACAGAAATCAAAATTTCCAAGAGAAATTAACTAAATCAGGATGGCCAAAGCTATAATTTAGTTCCTCAATTAGCTGTTATTTTGATTTGGTCTACATTTTATTTCATTTGGATCACGTCTGTTAGTTGTTATTTTGTTTTCTATATATATATATATATATGATAATTAATTTAACTAATGATTGTAATTACAATGTCATCGCATCCACTCTTCTAGCATCCTCGTAACCTTTTTTTTTTTGTTTTTTCCTCTAAGAATTAATCTTCAATGATTTGTCGCATCGGATAAAGATAAATACAAAAACCACCGGGTGCACTCCACGTAAGCGTTGTCCAATGCCAAGACGTAAAGAGGGCCCACCGAGGTCATCAAAGGGGGGCCCAATGTGATGCATACTGTCAGCATCATGGAAAAAGAGTTGGGCCGGCGCTTCACGCGTCTTCCCCCCTGTCGACAGGGGTAAACGTGTGAGGGGATATATGTAAAAAAAAAATAAAAATAAATAAATAAATAAATATATATATATATATATATATATATATATTAAAAAAATTAAAATTTAAATATTTTTATATTTTATTGAAATTTATATTTTTAAAATTTCTTTTTTTAAATAAAACCATTCTAATTTATTAAAAATTGTATATTAATTAAATAAAAATTATTAATAATTTAATTACTTTAAATTTAAAAAATAAAATTTAAATAACAATATAAAAAATTAAAAATTAATATTTTATATATCCCATTTGTCAAACTAATGCCATCCTTCCCCACTTACCCAACCCAACCATCTTTTTCACTCGACTCTCTCCTTTCTTTCTCACGAGCTATCTTTTTTTCTTTCTCTCTTTTTTTTTTTTTTTTTGGCGGAAGTTTCCCTTGTCATTTTTGTCATTTGAATTTTGGAAACGTCAAGGGATCACAAACACGAGTGGCAAAGATACGGGCATTGCGGGTGCCTGATCAGAAATAATCATAAATACCATAAATAAATGATAGTATCATCTAACACACGCCACTGCCCACTGAAAATAACTCGCATCATGCATTCTCAAACACACGGCAGGTTTCTTAGAAAGAAAGACAGAGGAGCCCGCAGCGGCAAAACCCCAAACAGCACTTCATTAGTCTTGTCTTGAATGGCCCACCGAGTCCTAAATTATTAACCTCAGCCCTGTCAATAATGTCACTGTTTTCTTTTGGAAGCAGGTTTCGATTGAAGGCCATCCGTGTCCCGCGTTGTTATTTAAAAATACGCTTCCCCTTGCCTTTCTCGTTCTCCGTTCTTTTGTTCTCATCTAAAGTTGCTTTAATGCATATGGCATACATAGACGAGCGCGAGAGATGTCTCTGATCCAGCCAAATACTTACTGAGAACATGTCAGTGCCTAGAGCAACTTTTTCTCTCGAGACAAACATGTCTTGTTCACCAATATTGGATTCAAACCCCCTTGACAAACTAGGGTGATGATGACCAGGAGAGCTGTGGCATGTCGGGGTATGGCCATGCACTTCTCTATTTTAATCTATTTGATTTTTTGTTTTTGTTTTTTCCTCTCTGGGCTAGTTTGAGATCCAAAAATATTTCCCATACATTTATTTTATGTTAGCAGTTCATCTCCACGCAAATTAAACCGGCATCCTCCGATCTTCCATATGCAGCAGAGTATGAGATTACTTGCCTAGTTGTCTATTTCAATGATCACGGCGAGTTACAAGGACTACTAGCATTGTTCCCATTGGTGGTAGTGCTTGCTTCTTCAGTCCACTTCCATTCAATTATTGGTCGGTAAGAAATTATTCTTGGTCTCACCCGTATTCAGGAAATTTCTGCGCAGCTTCATCTATCTTGAATTTTTCAACTTCAGTTGAACTTGAGATATGAATGAGTTTCCCATGCAAGACCAAACACACGCGATACAACGAACGTAAAATTACAAGGAGTATTGAAAGCCAAGAAAAGGTGATGTATGTTTCAAGCTAATTTCAATCTTAGTGGAGCTGTGCCAAATAAGGAGGAGGCAGATGTCGATGCAATCCTTGGAAACTTTTGTCATTTATTGGGAAAGGTCGGCAGGCCCTCCCAAGCATCTCTCCCCTCCTCACGATCCGGTTCTGCTCGTGCTTCTTTCTGAACGATTCCTTTATTCTTCCCTACTAGCTAGAGGTAAAAAAATAAAAAAAATAATAATAATAAATAAAAAAGGGCAGAAATGGGGGTTCGAAGTGCAGCTAGACAAGGAGCGTGGGTTGTTCTCCTCATCTCTTTATCCCTCTGCTCTTTATCCTCTTTGTTGTAATGTATGCCCTTTTCTGGGAATGACATTTTAGTCTCCATGTGCGCCTTTCACCTTCAACAAAGGTAGCAGACCGATCCATCTCAGAGACAAGAATCTAAAAGCCATGGTGATGTGTCGACGGATCAGAAAGCATAGATGAAATCAGCCATAAAAAAATATATATATGCTTATGCGAGAGGCTAAACATATTAACATGCTAGGAGGAATGAGACAAACTCGCGAGGCATGTGAATTAACGTAATGTGGTTAATTACCCTTTTTAAAAAAAAAAAAAAAAATTAAGTTGCATCCAGGTTATATCAATTTAGTATATATAATCCATTAGCACAACAAAAACTCTTAAATATTACTTATTCACAAATCATCTCATCATTAGATTTACAAGATAACTCTCTCATAAGAACTTATAATGTAATTCAAACACCAATTGGATAGTTGTCACTTCTCTTGTGTTACAACCTGATACTTGTTGTCTTGTCATTACAAGTATAAATTGTTGGTAGGAACGCAATTTTAATTTTTTATACTGTGCGCATCCTATTGGGACATTGCTAATACCTTATGTACGCGAGGGCCCAAGGATCCATCACATATGAAAGTGTGAGCTCTTTTTTTTTTTTTTTTCACATTATTAAGCGATACGGATAAATTGAAGATAATCTCTCTAAACTGTACATTTTTTAGTGTCTCCCGACTGCGTTATGGACATAAAACTTAGAAGAACCCTCTGTATGCAAAAGCATAGAAATTGCCCTTTATTCGAAAGTAAAACAAGCTAAAAGTGATGACCAGGAAGAAGCTGTAACATGTCACACACTAAGCATAAGGATAAGAAAGCTGCTATTTACACTGAGAAAATTTACATCTGACATTGCTAAATTAAGGCCTAATTGCCTAAATACATATTAGCTGTAAATCAACATGAACGTAATTTATAAAATAATGTTATTGTCCTTGTATATAAAACAAAAGGATAAGAAACTTTCCAGACAAGACCCTCACTTCTCTCCTTGTCCCATTTTCTCTCCCACCTCTACCATTTATTTGTACAAATTTGTCTTTCTCATCTATTTCCTTTCAATTTATAATCATAAGTAAATATGACTATTTGGCGATTTATTGTTGTTTTATTGTTTTTGTATGTATTTAATCTATTGAAGACAAGCAATTGTAAGCTAAAAAGAATAAATTGAAAACAAGAAGGAAAAAGAAGAGATGTTCTGCTCACGTGTTTTTTAGCAAGGAAAAGTGGGGGAGGCGTAGTGCGCGCCGCTTCTGTAACGCTGCCGCAATAAGTCTCACCAACCTCCACTATTGGTTTGTCTCTTTACCTTTTCTTCCTTTTCTTTTGAAAAAAATAATGGAAATTTATTTTCTTGTCACTTTTTCTATATGTAATTTATTGATGGTTTTCTCTAGCAAAGAGAATAATTTCCTTTTTAATGGCAATTTACTCTTCTTCTTGTCTTTTTTTTTTTTTTTTTCCTTTTGGTTCTATTCCTTTCCAAGTTAAAGCCCGAGCCTTTTGTTCTTCAAATGAATCCTTGGTTGAAAATTATATATATATATATATATAAAGAAGAAAGCACACTAATTTGATTATTTTCTTTTTCTTTTTTATTTTTGTTTGGTAAAGAATGATTAAGCTTTGGGTCTAAATCTGGTGTTAGTTGTCGAGTATTAAGCAAGACTTGCCAAAGGAACTTGTCCTTCATTTGCAACGAAATAAAAGCTTCTTCGAATTGACATGTTCTCTGTATGTGATAAGGGGTGCAAGGACATGGTTTTTTGTCAATTTTCTTCTTCTTCTTCTTCTTCTTCTTCTTTTAAATATATATATATATATATAATAAGCACAATTAACGAGAAAAAGCTAGTCCCCAACAAACGCTAATCATGAATGGGAATGTTGCACTTGGGTCCCGTTAATTAGGCATCTTATTTCATTCATCACAACCCTTTACAAATTTCTATTTTAAAGTTGAAGAGTACGTGTGATATAAGCCCAAGAAACACAGCCATGTGAGTGGGGAGACCCATTTTCAAATACGAAAAGAGAAGTTTGCCTTGTCTGTGCAAGTGCAAAAGTCAAAGCATCAAATCCAAAAGAAGAAAAAGCCCTCTCCTTTGCAAAAGAACCCATCTGAAGTAATGGCGCTGTAGCCTTCCTTTCACGTTAGCAGCTTAAAAAACAAGATGGAACTCGCACGTGGAAACGGGTCTCCCCATAACAACTATTCCATTTATTTTGATTCGGCATATTTTGTAGTGGCTAACACAGTCTCTCTCTCTCTCTCTCTCTCTCTCTCTCTCTATATATATATATATATATATATATGTCCCTCGTTCACTTCATGGGTTTGATTTCAAAGGAAATCAAGCTCATGAGTCAAGTATTTAAACTACCCAGCTCGAGTTTGCCCTTACTATGTACCCTACCACATGCCCATGTAATGGAGACTGTACACTCTATTTGTTCAGATTCTCTATTCTTTGGAGTGGAGAGTCGCTTGCACCATGATGCTCTTGCTACAGCATTGCATTTTCGCTTATATCCAAATAAATAAATAAATAAAATGATGTACGGGAAGAAATTTCTCAATATTGTTTTCAGTGCCAAAATGTCTTATTTGTTGCGTGATTGATCATTAACAAGAATTCTAATTGGGAACACCAGAGAGGTACAACCTTCCCACTTTAGAAGCCTTCCTGTACAAAATGTCGAGATGTGTACACTGCGGCTTTGGTAATATTACTAATTATTCTCGGACCATTGATTGACACATTATTCTCTCGGGAAGAAAAGCAATTTTATTAATGCAAAATCAGAAGACATAGACCACCAGAAACATGCCCACCTTACCTTATCCAAAATCTGTATCCGTCCCCAAAACAGAAAAAGCCTGTTGCTTAACATGTGTGTTTCTTAATTAATGTTGCTAAAATGACTTTGTTTTTGTTATCAATGTAACACCAGAGAGATTTTCAAACAAAGAAATATTTGTTTATTCACCAATTATAGAGTTTGTCTCTATCAAAAAGATAAAAGTCTCCGTTAAAAATTCCCCCCGGTCAAATCGGCGGCAATGGCTTCCGGGGGTGCCTTTAAATTGATTTTCGTATTTCGGATCATAAGATGTATCGATTGCTCCACTGCTGAAACGAGTTCATTTGACTAGGGATCATTCGTGGCCTAATTAGTCAATATACTAGAAAAAATTTGTGTATCCATAGCCCTATAAGTGTCATCTTCTGATATCAAAGCTCTGCGGGCCGTGGCCGTACACAAATTTATTGGCTCATCATCACATGTTCGGCTTTGAGAACTACAACGAATTCATTTGACTAGGTGTCATTTTATAGCTTAATTAGTCAGTGCTAGAGAAAATATATGGTAGCTCATTGCTTTTTTAACAGCAACATTTTATTGAATAGCCAAAAAAAAAACGTGCTACAAGATCCAAATAGGATCTGCTGGATTGAATCACAGCTCTCGAACAATTTATTTTTTGTTTGGATACAATAATATAACATTGACATATATAAATGCAAGCTAGAAATGACCCGGATTTGGTATCAACTAGCCAGCAAGCTAGATCACAAATGGAAATTAACGGAAGAAACCTGTGCTTGGGCTTCGGTTGATGGAAGAAAGTACAGAAAGCACGGCTACCAAAAGAAATCCCAAGGAGAGCAGAGCAGTAGCCATAGTTCCCCCGTCGAAGAACTTGTTATAAGGGGCCCTAAGTGCACCTGTGTTGGGAACATTAGCATCTGCAAGAGCATCGAACAATTGGTTGGTAACTCTCTTGAGCTCCAAACTCGCAGCAAAGCCTGCACCAATACCCGCTGCTAGAAGCCAACTAATGAGCTGGAAAAATAGTTTCACAAGTTGAACGACGAGGGACCGTACTAAATTATAAAAACTCTCTGTGTGACTGAAGTTTCAGATTGACCCACTTTTTAAAAATTAAAGATTCATATCAGAAGAATTAGAAGTTAGTGACGTAAAGTCACAAAATTGATCACCCAACTTTCCTCCCCATCTTCTGAACCGTCCTAGACTGTGAAATGGTTTAAGATCGTTTGCTGGTTGGGCTGAACTTGGGCTTTAAATTTCAATTAAGTTGGCCCTTTTTCATGTTGGAGAGTACATATTTATATGTAGACCTTGTCTCCGTAGAAGTCGAAGTCCGGCCAGCCTTCATGGCGCATCACCCTCTTCTTCCTCACAGCATGGTACAAAGCCAATGGTAACTGTATAACTGTATAGGCTGCACCGATAATTGACGCAGAAAACGCGAACCTGAAATTTTGTCATTCACCTTTGAGGTTAAGTAGAGTAGTTAAGGAAAACGGATAAAATTTTTTCTAAGTTTCAGTAACGTCAATCTCATAACGTGAATAAAATCGATCCATCGACGGAGCCTTCAGTCATCGTACCTTACCTTTTTATAATGCACAAAATCTATTAATATGTAATTTGTTATATATTTACTTAAACTCCTAAAGTCGAATAAAAAATTTATATCACGTTTATTTAATTATTTTTTGCATATTAATCTATAATTTAATATTAAAATAATTCATAAATTATCAAATTTATTATATAGTTATAAATAATAAGAATGAATTTTATCTTTTTTTTTTTACTCTCTCTCTCTCTCTCTCTCTCTCTGTTTACTATATTATTACTAGTATTATTATTATTACTAATTATAATTTTTTCTTCACTACTCTTTTCCTCAGTTTACCTTCAACCAACTTTCTTTCCCCACAACCAAACTAAAGCTTAAAAATGAAAATGAGTTAATGCTTTTAAAACCAAAGTTACCTGTAAGATTTGACATCCTTGAAAGTAACTTTGGAGCCATCACTAAGCAAGTGGTCGCGGAAAGCGTTGATAATGAACACCGCCGCAGAAGCAGCCAGAGCTAAGAGCGTAAGGACTCTCAACAAAAGTGTCAAGTTCGCTATGATTTGGGATCCCATGAACCTGTTGAAATTTTTTTTGCCTTTCCGTTAACATTTATCACAGGCTCATGCCAGCTTCGAGCGGACTTTCTTAGATACAGGGACAAAGAATTCAATAACCTTCATTCGGCAATTGGCATTTTCCAGGAAAAACAAATCAAACAGCCGGTCGAAGAAAAAAAAATGTTAAAAACAAAGTTAAAGGCCCACTCACCAATTTGGGGTCAATCTCGAGGACATGGAAGGGCTGAGGCATATACACATGGGGACAACTTTGAACAAACATAATAGCAGAAAAAAGGCAAAAATACTGTGCATATCATTGTTGTTGGAAGTCTACAACAAACATTAGCTTTATTCCGGATGATTTAAACAGGGCTGCTTGGTAGCATCATTGGGCCTAAAAGCCCATTTTCGCACCTATTTGTTTGTGAAGCCCAGCCCGTGAACTTCGAAGACCAAAATCGAAAACTTAAGCAACAGTCATATTATATTGCAAGTGTTTATATTTGGCCGAAAAGAAAAAAAAAAAAAAGATTTACGTCAAAAGATACGATTATTACAAGGCCGTCAAAAAAAAAAAAATAAATAAATACCCAACATAAACATATAATTAAATTAAATATTCTAATAAGGTCTTTTAAAAAAAAAAATCATACTGAAAGTAAAAAAAAAAAAAAAAAAAAAAAAACAGCAATTTGCATTAAAAGCACATGTTAAAGAAAAATCAAATAAATAAATAGACTAAAGAACAATCTTGGTTGGCAAGGACGCCTGTGAGAAACTGCAGGCCAAACGGTGATTTTTTTTTACTTTTTCATTTTTTTTTAGGTCCTTTAAAATTGCAAAGAAATCAAAACCCCAAAATGCAAATCGTTAGTTTAACCAGGCTTCTTCCATTTCTGGGGTGGCCATGGAACCTACACTCGGCCAAGCTCCTCCTTTTTCCTTTCGGAGAGCCTTTTTAATTGCGACCCATCTTCGATCTGTAAGCGCTCTCTTTCTATTTTCAATATTTATGCGTACCCACCGCGCATTCGTTTATCTTTATTGCTTCGTTTTAATTTTTTGAAATCTATAGATTAATGCGGACTTTAGGTCTTAGGTTTTTCCGCTGCAGAAAGCTTCCCAAGTATATGGGGCTTTTTTTTTTTTTGTTGTGCTGGTGGCTTTGGATCTTAGCGTGGCTGTTAATTGAATCTGTGTTCGGAATCATTTATAGGGATTTTACCCTTCTGGGTTGGTGAGGAAATGTTGAAATGTGAAGCTGTTATCCTTTTGTTCCTTTTTGTTTTTTTTTTTTTTTGGATTTTTGTGAGCTTGCTATGGGCAAGGAATGCAGCATGTGGGTTTCCATTTTTTTCTCTTCTTCTTCTTCTTCTTCTTCTTCTTCTGTTTTGATGTTCTTGGGCTTTAAAATCTGCATTTTGTGTGACCAAGATATAATTTTTGACCGAGCAGTTAATTTGAATTTCGTACTGTTCTGTGAAAAGTTGTTAGCATTTTGTCTTTTAAGTTGTTTTAGCGTCTTAGGTGGATAAGTGCCATTTACTTTTTCCCTTTTTTTGGCAGATTCTTCCAGGCTCTGTGAGTTCCTAGTGCCCGGTAGTATACTGTAACAGCTATTTATGGCAGACACAGACTCGGTTGATGTGATTCTGGATTTTTTGCAAAGAAATGGCTTCACAAGAGCTGAGGCAGCATTGCGCAGTGAGTTAGGGAACCGTCCCGATTTAAATGGATTTCTCCAAAAACATATCCTTGAAGACAAGTTCTCAGGGAAGGCATTGGATGAAGAGAATGGGAGAAAGCTGGCAAGTGATAATCGGGGTTCAAGTTCTCAAAATAGTGGTGAAATTTCTAGAGAACTTATTGTAAAGGAGATAGAGTATGGGACCGGCAGAAATGGGTTTGGAAGCAAGTGGAGAACTGGTGCTTCAGTTGGAGCTCGCAATGGTAGACAGAATGAAGAAATTGGAGCAATAGATTCTGAGGATACTGTGCTTGACTTATGTTCATGGAACTTCAATCACAGCCAGGGTCCTTTGGAAGCTTGTGAAAATGAAAGTGGTATAAACAACCCTAAGTTCTCTGTTAAAGCGAATGTAAAATTTGTCGAAGAAGGCATCTTCTCTGGTGAAAAGAGAAGTTCATGGCTTGGGAATGCTAGTACTAGTAACAGTAATTCCAATGTAGATTATAAGTATGACAAGAGTGAATCAAAGGAACTTGATCAGCAAGAGAAGACTACATTTGCACCCTCAGCATATAGCTTATGGTCTAGAAGTGAGCTGCCAACAAGCACATCTGTAGATTTATGGAAAGACTGTTCTGTTAAGACTGTTTTCCCATTCCCCAAGGGGGATGTGTCAACCAGTTATGAAACAAGTACTGTTTTAGACAAAAGAGATGGAAAGAAGAAAGCAGATGCAAATGATATTAGGGCAGCTATCAAAGAGCAGGTGGATGAGGTTGGAAGAGCATTATACTTTGGGAAGTCTCTTGGGGGTACTGAGCAAACGAATTTGAGCAACTTTGGTCATACTCTTGTATCTGATAATCCAAAGGAAGAATTTCCCAGACTACCACCAGTTAAACTCAAGTCAGAGGACAAGTCATTCCATAACGATTGGCAGGAAAAGTCTGAGCATGACAGGCCTGGTGAAAAGCTCAGCAGTGCTGATAATGCCTTACTTATAGGATCATATCTTGATGTTCCTGTTGGACAAGAAATTAACTCTTCAGGTCAGTTTGTATGATGGATGTGTATTATATGAAATTGTAGTTTAAATTAATTGCATTTTAGTTGGGAAATATGGTAGGCTTCTTTTTTGTGCCCCTTCCTGTCATTGCTTATTTTCTAGTGAGTATAGTGAGCTTTCAGTGAAATTACCATAACTACCAGCATGAAAATGAAGAGACTATTTGTTGTCCATCATTATTGAAGTGTCTTTGCATGGAACATTTAACTATTAAAAGTTGGTTGAGTTGTTGACTTATGTTAACTTTTGAAGTTAGCTAGCTAGTTTTGGTTGTGTAACCTTATCAGAGGCACTAAATACTGTGTTTTGGATTGTTCTTGAGGCTAAGTGACTGGCATGAATAATATGACTTCAATCAAAGATGGAAAAGTGTTTTAGGTTGCAACCCTATTGAGAGCCTTTTTCTTTCCTTTTATTTTATTTTATTTTAGTTTTTATGAAAGGATCTGTGAGAACAAAGCAATTCCTGTCTTGTTGTAGTTAAGAGTCTGAAATTATATCATGGTGTAGGCCAGAGAGGTTTTTTTTACCTGATCACTTGGTCTATTTTATACTTCTCATTGGATGAAGATAACATTCAAAAATGACAACAAATCTTCATGTGTATGAAAAATGACTGAACCATAAAAAATCTAGCTGGTGGTGGCACTGTTCTGCAGGAAAAGAAACCATCTGCTCTTGGAAATTTAAGGTTTTTTTCAGCATATATGGTGTGGAATTTGATAGCTCTTATGATTTAGTTTTTTCAGCATTCTTTTTGCAACTTATCTTGCTAGAGAGAGAGAGAAAGTGAGAGGGAGAGAGAGAGAGCAAAGAGGGTAAAAATAACTTTTCTTAATAATAATTGTTTTTAACTTATCAAATATTCTTTTCTTTTCTTTTGTTTTTCTCTTGAAAAAAGTAATTATAGATGATTTTTGTTGCTAACTAAAATTTGAATGTTCAAGGGTTTGAGTAGGCTGTTTGAAGCTTTTTCCATGGTTTATAGAATCCTCTTTTGTGCTGGCTAGGAAGTCAACAGTAATTAATGTTTGAGTTCTGGGAAAGAACTGCATAGAGGAAGAAAGGAAAATAATGATAGATAAGCCTGTGTCCTCTGCCTATAACCAGGCAATGACACCTAGGAAGATAAAAGCAGTCATACCTTAGATCAAGTTTTTTGAAATTTGAAATTACTTGAATTTTGTTGCTTCTAAACTGGTAGGATAATGAATCATTATTCAGCAGTCATACCTTAGAAGTCTGAAGTTATGATGGGCGTACTTGATGGTGTCTTGAATAGGCATTGGATGAAATCTAGACCATAATTTGTGATTTCCAAAGTCTTTAAAGTTTCACCGTGTTCTTTCTTGGCCTCATTGTTTCCCGTACAACCTGACTTCTAACTTATGGGTTCCCTTTCTCCATCCATTTACTCTTCAATTTTTTGTAAAATTCCTTCTCAATTTTGCCTGTCAATCATGTATCTGAATTGATGTTCCAGGTGGAAAAAGGATTGCAGGGGGCAGCTGGCTATCTGTAAGTCAGGGAATTGCAGAGGATACATCTGACCTGGTTTCTGGATTTGCAACGGTTGGTGATGGCTTAAGTGAATCCATTGACTTTCCAAATGAATATTGGGATTCTGATGAGTATGATGATGACGATGATGTTGGGTACACAAGACAGCCTATTGAGGATGAGGCCTGGTTTCTAGCTCATGAGATTGATTACCCAAGTGATAATGAAAAGGGAACAGGACATGGGAGCATTCCAGATGCTCAGGAAAGAGGTGCTTCCAAAGATGAGGATGATGATCAATCATTTGCAGAGGAAGATTCTTACTTCTCTGGTGAGCGGTATTTTCAAGAAAAAAATGTGGAACCAATTATGACTTCAGATGATCCCATAGGGCTGTCAGTGACTGAAATGTATGAGAGGACTGATGAGAATGATTTAATGGGTCAATATGATGGACAAATGATGGATAATGATGAACTGAATTTGATGCGTGTAGAACCAGTCTGGCAGGGGTTTGTCACTCAGACAAATGAGCTTATCACGCTTGGAGATGGGAAGGTTCTGAATGAGTGTGGAAGGGCTCGATTGGAGGATATGTGTCTGGAAGATGATCAACATGGTTCAGTGAGATCCATTGGTGTCGGTATCAACAGTGATGCTGCTGATATTGGTGGTGAAATGCAGGAAAGTTTGGTTGGTGGTAGTTGTGAAGGGGACTTAGAGTACTTCCCAGATCATGATGATATAACTGGTGGTTTCCAGTCGTCTCGCAGGGAACCAAATAAGAAATATGTTGATAAACTAGACAGGGACAGAAAGAGATTCAATAGACAAGATTCCAGCAAACTTGCCTCTGGGAATGACAAAGTCAGCTCTACCAAATTAAAAAGTCATACAGATGGTGGATTTTCATTCCCCCCACCAATGATGGTGGACTCAGATAAGTCTTCATGGTCAAACACCTGCACTGCAGCTATCGGTGATGAAACTGATGACTGTTTGAATTCTTTGATTGCGAATGATGACATGCTCACTGCGTGGAAGCAGAAAAGCAGTGATTCTTCAACTGTCAAGAGCTCAAGAGGTGAAAATAACACCAATGCTCTTAGATCTGTGAATTCCACTCCATCTACACTCTCAAACTATGTTTATGCAGAACAAGAGCTTGCCAAGAAGGAAGAAGATGAGAAGACTGGCATTGTGAGAGAAGAAGATCCTGGGGCATTGCTTGAGGATGAAGAGGCAGCTGCTGTTCAAGAGCAAGTAAGGCAAATCAAAGCTCAAGAGGATGAATTTGAAACTTTCAACCTCAGGATTATCCATCGGAAAAACAGGCACATCTCTCTTGACGGATTCACTTGAATTGCCAAATTTTTGTTATTTGTAGCTTTACTGGCCCACACGATGCATCCTAGGCTTAAGATGTGTCTACTTATTGGCATTAGCTTTGAAACAACTGTTGGGAAGCTCTACTGTTATGTCTTCCTTCAATTTTATTAATTCGTTAAACTCCTCAGTTCACAACTGGACTAAACTCTCTCTCCCCAGAAGGTATCAACCAGGTTTGCTGAGTGTTTAGCTGGGAGAATTCATTTTTACCAGTTGGATATTATCAACACATTACAAAATCCTACGGCAGATTATTAGGCACATCTAATGGCATAAACCACAATTGAACTGAAGATCATTACTTGATTTGAGCTAATTTTTTGACATATTTATTTGTTTGAGAATAGATAAATATTATTTTGGTTTCTTGGTGGCCACATAGGCATTTTATTTTAAGTGATGTTAGGCCAGACAATGGCTGAAATGAACAAGACTAGGGAGAATTGAAAGGCAGCTACTAGGATCACACCAATGGGTTTGAAACTACTACCATCATCACCCCAGTAAGGGTCAAGGAATCACTAATTGGAGCGATGGGGGGGTGTGTGGACAGTATTTTACTCCATATTGGCCGAAGCCTAATAGATTCATTTGTTAACTTGATGTGTATAATTTTTTAACAACATGCAGCACTGGAGGTCCTTTTCTGCTTTCAATAACATGCTTCTGTGATGCATTTCCTATCTCCACGGCTCATCCAAAGTCTCCATATAGCAAGCATTTTGTTTTTTCTTCTTTTTTATCAAGTCAAATTTCATGCTTAGTCTTGTTTTTACACTCTTCATCTTGTCAATTTTGTCATCCATTTCGTGGCTTGATCATCAGCAGACAGACTTACTTTAACTATTGCTTTGTTTGTCAGAACTGGATTTGAGGAAGACAAGAATTTCCACGTTGTTTTGAATTCTGTAATAGCCGGGCGCTATCATGTAACTGAGTATCTTGGATCAGCTGCTTTCAGTAAAGCTATACAAGCACATGACCTCCATACAGGCATTGATGTCTGTGTAAAAATTATAAAAAACAATAAGGACTTCTTTGATCAGAGTCTTGATGAGATAAAGCTCCTCAAGTATGTCAACAAGCATGATCCAGCTGACAAGTACCATATTCTCAGATTGTATGACTACTTTTATTACCGAGTATGTTGATGTTTGCTTTATCTTTACATGCTGTTTGTTCTTAATGACTTAATATTTTGTCATAATAGATTTTTTCATCGTATAGCTGTCTCCTATCTGTTGTTCGACTGCTTTGCTCTAGCGATGTTGTCTTGTGTTTTAACTGTTGCACTTCACTTGAAGGTTTACTAGCTGGCTTTTCTTCATGCAGGAACATTTATTAATAGTATGTGAACTTCTCAAGGCAAACTTATATGAGTTCCATAAATTCAATAGAGAATCAGGAGGTGAAGTTTACTTCACAATGCCAAGACTGCAGGTATGTCATATGCCATTTTGTCTGCAAGAGTGATTTCACCATTTTTGATGCTAGAATAACATTCTTTTGAATTCCTCTGTGCAGTCAATTACCATTCAGTGTTTGGAGGCCCTTCAGTTTTTGCATGGTCTTGGCCTCATACACTCTGATTTGAAGCCGGAGAATATATTGGTAAAAAGCTATAGTAGGTGTGAGGTTAAAGTCATTGATCTTGGAAGTAGCTGCTTTGAGACGGATCATCTATGCTCATATGTACAATCCAGGTCCTATCGTGCACCAGAGGTTATCTTGGGACTCCCATATGATAAGAAGATAGATATCTGGTCGCTCGGCTGCATCCTAGCTGAACTCTGCACTGGCAATGTAAGTTTAGTTGATCATAATTACTTATTGGAGTATTCAGCCACTGTCCAGCTGTTATGAGACAGTTAAATGCCCACTAAGCCTTACAATTGTAGGAAATAAAAGACAGCTTAAGGAGATCAAAAATCACGGGAAAGCTGTCAACTGGGAAAATCCATGGACTTGTTACAAGATTCCCAAATTTTGACTTGTTTATGTTAACATCACGAACATCTATTGGCCATATGACATCTATAAGCTTCCTATGGAGCCTTAAATGAAATAATATCCCAAGTAGTAAGAAAAACTATAAAACCAGGAAAAATTAGTGCTATTCAAGTAAGAGCAACAATTTTCGAGACAAATGCTTAGACTAATCCAAAATAAGAAATACTAGTAAATGGGTTAATAAAATAATTCTGCCTGGATGGGAAAATGGGTTCTCTCTGATAGGAGATCACTAAGACTAATCCTAAATGAGAAATTACCTGAAATAAAGATAATAATCTGAACAGTACTAAAAAGACCCGATTGTTTAAAAATTCTTCCTATATCATTTCTCTTCCGGTTGGAAAGGACTAGTTCTTCAGTTGAAACTGCTTTATTCTTGAGTTCAAACCATCTTTGCATTGATCTTGCAGGTGTCCAATTTCTTTTTCACATCCTTGTCATCCAGATAAATATCATACATTTGTAGAGAATCAAAAAGGGATTTTGTTACTTATTTTCAAATTTATTGAGCTCAGGTTGACCACAAACTACAGAATAATGGTTAATGAAACAGGTCAACATCCTCCTTGAACTTATCTCCAGGCTTAACACCCCTTTTTTTTAAGTGAAAGAGGGTGTGGTTGCCTTCTGGTATCTTCATTTGAGTTTCTATATGATCTCTATACAGAGTTAGAACCTTCTGTGTGATTAACTATCCTTTGCATCTGACCACTGCTGGGCTTGGTTTAGCCTTGTAGCGCTTGCCCTCCTTTCTACCATTCTGAAACAATTGCTCTTTGGCCCTCATATTATGCAGGTGGAAGTTTTTGGCAGAGGATAAAATTCTGGTGCATAAAAAAGAGATGTTAGAGAGATCAAAATTAAAACAACATTATCTCCTGGGTAGATCCAGGGATATGACAGACAGCTTTGAATTACTGAGTTTAACATTGTGAATTATATTTTGCTTACAACATGCACAGACTTAGAGACCTATATGAAGTATACCTAGATAATAAAAATTATTTATCTTGCAAAAGATAATCCTATTCCAGCAAGATAAACGATTTCTTTCTTTAATAGATAAATGTTAATTCTTGGTTCAGTATGTGGAATTGGACTAGAATGATAATCTTAATATTTGGGTGTGCAAAGAACTATAGTGTTGAATTATGATTCCACCACTGTTGGTTGTTACTGTGACAACAAAATATCAACACAGACCATCACCAACATTAGTTACATATAATGGTACTCTTGTTGTCACTTCATCCACCAATTTGCTGAAAATTTATTCCCAATCCTTCTACATATCACCATAGTGTAAATTCACTTTAATGAAACTTCTGTTTTAGGTCCTCTTCCAAAATGATTCTCCAGCAACATTATTGGCACGAGTTATGGGAATTATTGGTCCCATTGATCAAGGCATGCTAGCTAAAGGACGGGATACATACAAGTACTTCACGAAAAATCACATGCTTTATGAACGGAATCAGGTAACAGACTTCATATTTATATCAAATTCTTATTCTAGCATTAAGGTTCCCTTGTAGTTGTCCTTACTTCCCTAGCACCTGAGCTTCAGTTGTTATGATTGTATGAGTAAATTTGGGATGTTATGTGCTGATTTGCTACACAACACATCTCCTATTGGAAATGTGGGTCCGTTGACTGAATTTTATCTAGCATCTTTTGAATTAGCTGAGAAAATGGTAATATACATGTTTGGAAGTTAGAAACCAATATGCATGATTATCAGCCATCTGTGTGTGTGTGTGTGTGTGTGTGTGAGAGAGAGAGAGAGAGAAAGAGAGAGCAAGTTTATAAGTCTTGGTTTATTTAAACTAAATCTTAGCTTCGGAATTTTTATGTTGCTGCGACTTATTCCTGTGTATTCTTGATTTAGTTCAAGGCAATGCAATAAGAGCAGGCTTAACTTTACTACCCTTACTAAAATTTTCGAAGAAGTATGTTGGGTGTGGAACTTTCCATTACTCTTGTGAGAAATTTTCATACATGATCGTGCATTCAATGTAGAACATACTTCTGGCAAGCCATGCAAGTAAATATTGTAAATACTAGTTAGATTTCTTTTAGTTTCATGCCTTAATTGTTTTATAATGCTATTGATTCCTCAGGAGACTAGTAGACTAGAATACTTAATTCCAAAGAAGACGTCCTTGAGGCACCGGTTGCCAATGGGGGACCAAGGATTCGTCGATTTTATTGCTCATTTGCTTGAAATAAACCCAAGGAAACGCCCGTCTGCGGCCAAAGCTCTAAAACATCCATGGTTGTCTTACCCTTACGAACCTATCTCGTCTTGAGCTGCATGAAAAGTGTTATCGTGGCAGAGACAACACGATCCGGGTGCTTTTGGTTTGAGTCTTGTTGAAGTTGGAGGACCAACTGTTCTGTATAATCTGGTTTGTTGTTGCGCATGGCTACACGTGCTGAAACGTGTGTCCTGTTTTTGTTGTTATGTCCTGCTATAGCCAATTTGTAATTCAAGTTCTCCCTTTAGTCATAGAATGTAATTTTGCTACGTTGTGTATTCTAGTAGCCTTCTTTCTCGCGCTTTCTCTAGTATAGCGCGCAAAGGGAAATTTAGATCATGTTGTACATGGGCCATGACATGATAATTTTCTAGGCTATTTTGTAGTAGCTTGTGGAAGTGTAGTTAGTTGGAATGCTTAAAAGGGGAGCAATCAAATGGAAGGAAAAAAAAAAAAAAAAGTAGAACAAAACATTTAAGAAGGAGAGGTGTGCATGGCAACTGCCCTATGGGGCTCTTGTATAAACACAATGCGATAGAAATTGACAACAACGAGGTCAATGCTAATCGGTATATTTCTATAGTGGTTGGGATGTACAATTTCTTATACAGTTGATTTGGCTTAAAACTTCGTTGGGAGTTGGGAAAGGAAAATAAAAATAATAATGATTTATAAAAAAAAAAGAGAATCGTGTGAATAACAAGAAAATTGTCAGAAATTGATGCTCAAAGTTATATTAATGTTTTATAAGTAGCTTCGGATGCAAGTTTACTCGGACCTATGAAAATAAATTCATATTAAGCGTGCCAATTACCCGAACATCTAATTGTCTATATGTGTATTTTTTTTTATTATTTTTCATTGAATATAATTTTTATCAAATTATATGTGATTTTTGCCGTATCGTTACGGAAATATTTTAAACAATATATTTAATTATCAACCAATTTCGAAAAGCTTCGTGCAGACAACGATGATATTGGCTACTCTGCGGGCCATGCGTCGTCGTGATACCACGAGGGATATTCTGGTAATTTGGGAACGACGTGGCGACGTCAGGGGAAAGGGAACATCCAACCGAGAGAGAAAAGTGTCTGTTAGAAAAGGCGAGTAGGCAACGATTAAAAACCCAAAATCAGGCAATGCTTGCCGAAAACATTAAACTATAGAAATAGAAGCAATGGTTAGGGAGATCGTATTATATAAAATAATATTTAAATGATTTAAACAATATTTAATATTATGTAATAATAAATATTATCGGTATAATAGTAAATTATTATCCATATAATATAATTATGCTATATGTCTAATCGTATCTATCAAAAAAAAAAAAAAAACCAAATATGTTCTTTCTATGGAATAGTTTCAAACTTTTTATTGATTTTTCTTAGTCAAATAATTTAAAAGATTTGACTAAATTGATACAAATTTAATAAATTTAAATAAATATAATATTTTAATATTATATATAAAATAATTTTAAATATATATATATATATATATATACTTGACTTTATTGAAATTGGTATAATTTAAAGGACTTCTATAAATTAAAATCAGCAATACGTGAGCTAATTGGACCGGTCAAAAATCTGACAAATTCAAGGTCAACATCCACGTTCTTATGAGAGTATGAAAAGTTCAAGGTCAGTATCCACGTTCTTGGGAGAGTAAACCGGCGGGAAGTGAGCTGCGGCGAAAAGGTGAAAAAAATACCAGAGTGGAAAGGGACGTTGTGGAGGGTGGGGGGAGGGGACCCACCACTCTATAAAAATAGGAGCCTCCTGCGCTCTCTCTCTCCCTCTCTCTCTCTCTCGCCCACTCTACAGAAAAAGTTATATATACACTAGGTTTCATCTCTCAACACAAGGATTTGCACCAGTATGACGTGATCTTTTTGGGTTCTCCAGGAAGTTAAGTTCAATATAGTGTTTGTTATTTAAGATGCATAACACAAGAAGTGACATCGAGGGGTGTCAACGGAGCGGTTATGGAGCAGGCGGTTGAATTATACAGAGAATCTCAACTTGGGTATCGCCTTCCCGCCAATGATGGAAGAAAAGGCTTATATACTGCAGGGCCAGTCCAGAGAGTTCAAAATTCTTCTCATCGGTAAAGATGATGGACCTGGCGGCCCAAGGTTCACATTCATTCTTTTTTTTTTTTTTTTTTCTTTTTAGTTTTGGGGTGGGTGGCTTGGGCATGACTGGGCTGGAGTGGGCGTTTCTCTTCTTTCCTTCACGAGTTTAGACGTTCACATTATGTTTTCCTCACTCCACTGTTAACAATTTTTTTTTTTTTTTTTCCCGGATGCAGAAGAGAGAAAGAATTCAGAGTTGTGATCAAATAGGCTGCACGTGCTGACCTACACCGTTTAGGGCTCTTTTTGCAGGGAAGGCGGGAGGATGCACCACAGGAAGCTCTTAATTTGAAATATTTGTATGCATCTCCTCGCATGCTGAATAACGTGTTGTTATGCATTGTAGGTTTTGCCCTGTGGGTCGATCGTTTTATGCTCCTAATCTTGGGAGAAGGCAGCATCTTGGTGAGGGTTTGGAGAGTTGGCATGGTTTCTATCAAAGTGTTCGTCCCACTCGGATGGGACTGTCACTGAACATTGGTATTCCATTGTTACTGTTTTTCATGTCAATTTTTTGGGCTTCTTTTAGTTGGATCTCTACGCCTGCACCATTTCTACATGCCATTGTACATTATTAGTTTCTATCTTTTAGTTAGCTGTCGGCATCATGTCCCCTGTGCAGATATGTCATCCACTGCTTTCATTGAGCCACTCCGTGTAATGTAACTGATTTTGTGGCTCAACTATTGAGTTGAGATGTTTCCACCAGACCATTGTCTGATAATGACCATGCAAAGTTGCGTGTTCATCCTTTTTTTCTCTTGGAAAATAATTTGGAATGGCTATCATGGCTACGTTGAAGTTATTCTTTTGAAGGACTACTTTTTTACTGTTGCTACATGTCAGAATACGATGTAGTTTTAACCGGGAAGCCATTCTTACTCGATTGATGGCTGATTCCATAATATATCCCTTTCTTTTTATTTGTGTGAAATTTTCTTCTTTGAATTCATACTTTAACGCGAGCTGTCTGTCAATAGATCAAAAAGGCTCTCAGAGGAATCAAGATAAAGGTTACATCGTGGAAATATGCACAGGAATTACCGTATATTTGGGTTGACATCCCAGACGACACAACAGCGGACGTGAGTTATGGTTTAGCCATTGCTAAATTGTTACTGTTCCTTTTTCCGTACTGTTATACTCACTGTTTCTGTCTGACATGATTTTTTGTTGTGTTAGCTTCCCGGTGACGAGAGCGGGACCTTGAGATCTTTAGTAGAGTACTTTCATGAGAGCTATAGTTTTGTTATTCACTGTTTCAGATGATTGCTTTTTAGTGAAATTGTGCATTTGGAAACAATGATGGGATTTGAGAGTTCTTTTCAACTCGTGGGTTTATAGTGGTAGCTTCATTGTGATGTCACAAATAGTTTGGTCTTCTCCACAGAAAGTTGGTAGTCATGTTTGAATTCGAAGGCTATTTCTGCTTTGTTTTCTCTTTATCTTATGATGACTTGTGTTGACATAGATGATTGTGGTCATGTGGTGCCATACTGAGAATCTTTTTTTTTTTTTTTTATCTTCTTGGTCTTGAAAAATCTTTGTTTTTTCATGACGTAGACCCCATCAAGAATGATTAGAACCTTCTGTGCTTATTGTTGGGCTTCTAACATGTTTTCATGTCTTCTAAGTTCCCTTCTTCCCCATAAGTGAAAAAGGAGACAGAAAACAAATTCTAACATACAGAATTACTTTTCCAGACAGTTCAACATAAGCTTGCCACAATGATCCTTATGTGAAAGAGTTTGGAATCAAAATTAGTGAAATGCTTGCTTTGGTCAAAGCTCGAACACTCCCTGCACCATTGGTAAATTTTCATTCTTCGACTTTGACCTCCTTCATGAACTTCATTTAATGTGGTATTAGATGTCTAGCTGTTCCTGTCTCTTATATGTGCAGCTTAAATATCATGACACTGGTCGAGAGAAGGATTGCCGACCCAAAGTTGGTCAACGGAATATGAGGTACTTTCCAGCATAAAATAAATAAAAATGCGTTCTGACATTTCTTAGTTTAGTTCAAGGTTTGTGCTGGTGCTAGTTTTTTTCCCTGTGATTTCTTCTTGTGGGGTCACAGTTCGAACTTCCAAGTATTTACTGTCCTACTAGGCAAAGGACTATCAAGGTAAGCACCTGGTAGGGAGATGGGAAACTAGGCTAGCAATACTTTACATGGCAGATGGTGGACAAACAAGAAGACATTTGCAAGGCTTGAGTTCTGAATGGTAGATAATTAAGAAAAGGCTAACAATTAGACTACAAACGAACACAGCAACATCACCTTTTTAAATATCACATTCTGAATTACTCCGTGTTTCATCCTCTCTCTTAGCCTGTACAAAACTTCTGCTGGTAAAAGGTAAATTGATTATTAAAAAAGTCTGATTAGACATTAAAGTATCCTTGACTCTTAGAAGGCAAGGTAGAAACATATAAAAATTGCAGCAACTTATTATTGAGATCATCTCAAATGGAAGCCCCTTAGTATGAGATCATTCAAATGTGGATGATAAGGAGAGCAAAGATATTACCACTTTATAGTTTATACACAGTTTTATTAAATTTGCATTGTGCACAGGCCAGCGGCTGCAAGGTTCTGCTGTGTGTGTGTGTGTGTGCGTGCTCGCATATTGGACTTCTTTTAAGTCTTTTTCTGGGGAGGTTTTGGCTTTCCATCTTTGTAAATTTAGTGACACTGTGAATGCAGACCTAGTGACGTCGTGAATGCAGAATTCTGTACCTTTTGATTTGTTGACCCTTTGTTACAGAAATTGGTCGATGGGGGGACAGTGACCAACTGGATCTGCATAAATTTTTTTCGAAGTGGCCATGACCATGTGGCCAGATTTTGATTTGAACTTGTCCACATGTGCTACACCTCTGGCATGGTGTGAACTGCTATGTGCTTTTCATGACCCTGTTTCACTAAGTCTCTGGTGGTTCTGAGCATGGGACGCTGGTTGTATGCAGGCATACTGTGATTCTCCCAGGTAATAACGGCTCTCTTCATGGTAGGAACATGAAACAGTTAGCCCTATGATGTTGTGTCTTTATATTTCATTATGTGAGAGCATGTTTATGTTTGTCATCCCAGTACTATTGATACTTCTAAGCATCCATTGCATCATATGATTCATCTTTTTACCCTGGTTTTGTTATTCTGTGCAGGTGACTTGAAAAAGGATTGGCGAGACAGATCTTGGGCTTGTTTCACCGTGCTGCTTAACAAAGCATATTTTCACGCAGAGTGAGCAATATTTGGCTAATTTGGCCTTAAAATTAAACGTCAAGGTTGGAGGAAGAAACACAGTTCTTGTTGATGCATTGTCAAGGTGTAAACCTTTGGTCTGTGATCAGCCTACTATCATATTTGGGGCTGCTATTACACATCCTCACCCGGGAGAGGACTCAAAGTCCATCTATTGCGGCTGTATGCCATCCATTTTTTTTTTTTTTTTTGTTTTTTTCCCTCCTAACTGCAGCTTCTGAATGCCTTGTGTCTTCAACAGATTAGACAATGAAGTATCAGTGCTTCAACTGAATATTCCTGAAATTTAAATGCAGGCTGTGGCTTCCCAAAATTGGCCAGAGATCACAAAATATGCTGTTTTGGTTTGTGCTCAACAAGAGCTCAGCCAAGATCTGTACGATGAGCCTGGGAGATGGATGGACTCTAGTGGAATGATCAGGCATGTTTCATCATCCGTTTTGTGTGTGTGTGTGTGTGTGTGTGTGTACTCGACACAAACCCAAGGCTTGTGGAGGTCCCCTCACATGACTTTGGCATTGGCTTGGTGGTTTTTTGAGCCAGTGCATTTCAGCATCTGTGAGTGTTAAGAATACTATATTTAATAGGTATATTGATGACATGCACTGTGTACCCTTTTCCTTTGGGATATTATTTATGTGTGAGAATGAATCATATCTGCCTGATTTCTTCAATCTGCGGGGATCTTATCATATATTTCCACGCAGCAACTAATAAGAAGCCCCGGCGAGTTATATTACCAATCAGCCGTGACATCGGGGTGGCACAGAAGCGCCATCACACATGGTTACTTGCCAACAACTACCATGGCTCGGATTCTTTTGACAGGAGTGGGAATATACTGCCTGGTAACCGATTTAATAATAAATTTTTGAAATATGTGAACTTTGGTTCAGGTTGTCTTAGTTTGACGTGGTTTGTGTGATGCTGAATCTCCCCCGAGTGGCCGGTACTGTCGTTAACTCGAAGATCTGCCAATCTACAGGATTCGCTCTCGATCTGTGTAGCCATGCTGGAATCCAAGTCTACTTGCCAGTGTTTTGATGCGTTCGAGTACTTGTTAATTTGTATTAATCTTCCAATATGGGGAACGGGGTGCAAGCCGTCCGGCTCATTACCCATGTTCTCTGGGACGATAACATGTTTGATAAACACAATGCGATAGAAATTGGCAACAACTCACTAAATGCTAATCGATGCATTATGATTCATAATTCCCATAATGCTTGAGATATACAATTGTTTTGGCTTAAAAATTCGTTGGCAGTTGAAAAAAAAAAATCATGTAAATAAAAAGAAAATTGCCAGATACGCCCAAATTTATATTTATGTTTTATAAGTAACTTTAGATGCAAGTTTAGTTGGACCTAAAAAATTAAATTCATATTAAGGGTGTTTATTACTTGATCATTCAGTAGTCTGTATGATTTTTTTTCTTTTTAAACTCAATAAATGTTTCTTTCACGTCAGTGTATATTGACTGATGTTTTTATTCTAGTGTTACCATATTCAATAGATGTTTTAAAATTCCATCCGTTTATCTATCCGCTGTGATTTGAATTGAATGAGCGTCGGGGGGTTTAAATACAATTTTTTATCCTTTTTACACGGGCTATCAAAATTTTACTCTTTAAAATTATGGCAGAGGGCAAATGATAAAAATCCCTTAGAAACTGATGTTGGAGCCATTTGCCACTCTACCCCTCGGTTTACCTTTTGACCATTCTTGTTTTTTTTGTTTTAAAAAAAAAAAAATTTAAAAAGAAAAAAAAGAAAGCTATATGACTCATATCTACACACACACACGAGAGAGAAGAAGAGGGATGGAGAAAGTAAAATTCGAACTCTTATATTTTCATTTAGTGCGAAGTCCATAGATCGGCTACCAACCAGCCGGTCTACTTCTTGATCTGCCGTTGGCAGTGGCAACGAGGCCGATTACACCTCAAGGTTCTTGTCCTAAAGAAGCTTAATGGGAACTGCCCTGTCATGGTGCAAAGCCTCTGCTTAACCACTTACTCAACTATCAGCCCATAACTATCGAGGGACAGAGGATCTCATTTTAACAAGACAGACACTCACGGCTAATCGAAATCTGCAACAGAAGTCAGCTAATCAAAATCTGAGTTCGAGCGAATCAAAACTCTAAATGAGCCAGTCTAGTTAAGGTTCAACGCTTCCACGTGGTTCCAAAAAATAAAAAAATCAAATGCTTCTAAATGAAAAAACGTATTTTCTTTTCTTTTTTTTCTTTTTTTTGCCCATTGACCTTAATTAATTGAATTTTAGTATACCCAAAAGATTTGATCATTAAATAAGGAAGCATCAATGATCTAGGTATTAAATTAATAAATTTTTGTTGATTATTGATTATATTTGTTTTCAATTTTGCATTCAAACAAGTATTGAGTACCAATTGAAACAAGTACACTAATTAGCAATTGTACATAAAAAGGAAAGAAGTTAATTGTAGGTTATTGATTGGTTGACTAATGAATTAAGATTTAATCAATTATGTTTATTTCAAATTGTGTAAAGGGAAAACCCGATGAAAACTAATACGTCGAGTTAGGGAATTCGATGAGTTGGCGGTATGCCTTGTAAATTCAAAGATATTGCATCGAAAATTTGAAAATGTTCTAATTTTTCGAAAAAAAAAATAAAAAAAATCGAAAAACAAAAGAACGGAACTAGAATTGAGTTGAATTAAATTTAAAATTTAAAATTAAATTGAAAAAAAAAAAAAAAAAACAAGCAATAAAAAAATTATTAAATACACAAAAAAAAAAAAAAAAAAACAACCATAAGCCTAGGTTTAATATCGTACGTAGTTTTGTGGGTTTGATTGATGCAATGCAATAATTGGAGAGTAGCGCCGGCGATCAAGAACAAGAAAAGGCAACGTGTGGATGAGAAGAGTTGGAAGCCGGCGAGAAAGCGCAAATGGCGGCCAATCAACTCCCCGCACAGCAGCAGCGTTAAATGACCGACGGGTTAACAACCTCCCTCAACGTCAGCCAAAAGTCAGGATGGCGTTTTGGTTCGCTTTCTGAGTACAGTGGGCCGGCCGGTGGAAAATAGAAACTCCCGTGAAAATCAATTATTCTTTGGATGCAACACCAACCAATTTTTTTGTTTTCTTCGTCAAAAGAGATTCAAATAAAGGACGGGATCTAAAGAATAATTCATTGAATCTTAATTTATTATTATTATTATTATTATTATTTATATAAAAAATATTTATCATGAAAATAATATTAAATCTGAAATATAAAAAAAAATTGAAATTTAAATTAAGATAAAAATGCACCTAATTATCAATTAAATTACAATATCTAATAATCAAATTTTGATTTATTTTACCTTTAAATTAACAATTATTTTAATTCTAAGTATTTTCAATTATGAGTGATTTTTTTTCTTTTTTTTATTAATTAATGTAAATTGGGTTGCATTCGAAACAAATTAATTCTAAATTACCCGTACACGGTCAACGCGGGTGAGATAATAAAAGTCACTTCGGGGCCAACCCAGGTCCCGCGTGCCGTTTCCTCACCAAAGCTGTTCACAAATCTACCCTCTCCAAAAGAATAAAGAGGAGAGAACATCTTCTCAATCTTTGTATTCGTACCACTTCAGGATTCCAATTCCAGGATTTTCTCTCCGAGGACTCCTTTGTCCGAAGAAACCCGAAAATGAGCCACCGAGGAGGAGAGCATGCAATAGAGAATGAGCTTGACAACTTTGAAGAAGACGACAGGCTGAGGAACAAGAAAGAGGGGCAAGAGAAGGAACAAAAAGGAGAAGAAGGGTTGACGGTGGAGCAGATATTTGAGAGCCAGGAGGTGCCATCATGGCGGAAACAGCTGACCCTCAGGGCCTTTGGGGTCAGCTTTGTGCTGAGCATACTGTTCTGCTTCATAGTCATGAAGCTCAACCTCACCACTGGGATTATACCTTCCCTCAATGTTTCTGCTGGCCTCCTGGGCTTCTTTTTTGTGAAGACTTGGACCACTTTCTTGGACAAGTGTGGCCTCTTGAAGCAACCCTTTACCAGGCAAGAGAACACTGTCATCCAGACCTGTGTGGTCGCCTCTTCTGGCATAGCCTTTAGTGGTATACAACAACCTCTGCATCATCTCACTTATCTATTTATCTCGGTAAATATGGGGTTCAAGTTTTTCTTCTTTCAGGAAGAAAAAAAGATTGCATTTTTTTTTTTTTTTTGAGAACTGCAATCCAATCCAAGCAGACGTATAATTAGTATGGGCTTCCCCAGAATTTGGAAAAGTTCTTTGAATTGTTTGATTGAAAATGTCGATTTTTATCCTTTTTGTTTTGGAGCTAGTCATGGATTGCAGCTTGGATGGCGTTGTTTACCGACGTTATCACATTGAACTTTGGTTGGATACCGACGTTATTGCCAAACACGTTAATTGGCCACAAGACCAAACTTTGGTTGAAAAGTCAGTTTTGTCTACCTTAGGAAGGTAGGCTGAAGGGTGAGTGAAAGCCAGCTCGCCGAGTTGTCTATTTATACTTTGTTTGCCATTTTATTTCTGTCTTTAGCTTTTGTTTGGGTCGTGAGGGCGTGCCGTTGCGGGCAACCTACATTTTTCTTTCGTCTTTTTTAATAAGGATGTACGTGCATGGTATATCTATTCGTTTATTACCATGTGCTAGCCAGTTGGAGTAGATTGCAGGCATGGCTTTGGTAGCCATTGATTAAAATATCACGCGGGATTTTTCTAATGATATTTTTACTGCAACTCATTTGTATATGTTTATCTGTCTAAAAACAATCTCTATTAAAAAAGGAAAAAAGGGCAGGAAGGAATCTTCTTGGCTGGAGTGGAAATGATTTTTGCGCCTTTTTTTTCTTTTTTTTTTTAGTGTATAAACAGATAAATTGCTTCTTTGAAATGCGAACCCAGCAAGATAAGCATCTGTGATGGTGAAATGCGGTCCTCATTCCATCTTTTCCCTCATAACTAATCTGTAATTTTTCATTGCCGAGTCAATCCATGACATGTGGGTTACACTGTTATCCTGGCTTTGTACTATAGTTTCAAATCTTCAAGTTTAGCGTAGACTTGTGATTACTTCAAATTTTACGACTCGAGTTATAGGGTAGCCTAGCACTAGCAATTGTTGATAAAGTAGCGTTATTCCATTATAGCTTGGAAGTCTGGAAGTCACAGATTCAAGTGGTTGAAACAATCCTTTTGTGAAAAACTAAGATGCTACAGCATTTAGTGACCCTTTCTCAGACCTCATAAAGTGAGCCTTTTTGGCGGTTTGTAGTTGGACAATAAGTTTTCATCCTCAAACAGCTAATACTTTTAACTTACTTTTCTACAGGGACTTGAGTTAATGGATATGTTTTGGGGTAGAAAACAGTAGCATTACATGTAAGCATATATCCCATTTGGCAATGGTAGACATAACAATAGGGTGGGAGTTGGGTTGAAGAAGCTTTACACTGTTGGCCAGGAAAGAGAGGATTTTGTGTTGACATGTCATTGTGTTTTGAGAGACCCATGATTTTACATGGCCATGACAATACAAAGCAACCATTAGAAACTAAGATTAATTAGTTCAAGACCATTTTTATGCTTCTGGCCTTCCTATAGCCTCATGGCATAATTCTGACGTGGCTATGATGTGCATTGGAATGTTAATTTCACAGCAGTTAGAAAAATAAATGTAAGATGTCAATTTGATTGAACCAATAATTAGTAGCAGATTTTGCTTGACTCTTTTCGACTGGCGGATTTGGCTGGTTCAACCTCTTGGGAATCTGTTTAATAGGTGAAATTGTTCTTATGAGATGGCCTGGATGAAGAATTGTCCCGTGCTTCATGATTATTTGCATTTGCCTGCTGATATTTATGTATGTTCTGGTGGTACAAAATTTTTTCTATTCTACAAGTTATACTGATTTTTCCTTTAAATTGTGGTCATTTGTATAAAATTAGGTGGCTTTGGTAGTTATCTCTTTGGAATGAGTGAAACCATTGCCAACCAATCAGACCATGGCAGTTATAAGAATCCAAATTTGGCCTGGATGATTGGCTTTCTCTTTGTTGTCAGCTTTCTTGGCCTCTTCTCTGTGGTTCCTCTAAGAAAGGTACACTACACAGCATCCATAACTGGAATCAGAAAGTTTTTTAATATGATAAGTCTCTTTGATTCAGAAAGTTAAAATGCCAAAAGTCAATCAATCATTTAGTCAGTGGGAATGATTTAGCTGGTTCATGTTACATTGATTGCCTTCAGGTCATGATTATAGACTTCAAATTGACATATCCTAGTGGCACTGCAACAGCTCATCTGATCAACAGCTTTCACACTCCTGCAGGAGCCAAGTTAGCAAAGTAATGCTGTATCAGAGTTGATATATTAGCAGTACACATGAAAATTTCAAGAAATAAATTGTCTGTCTTGTTTGATCATTGTAGGAAACAGGTTAGAACATTGGGCAAGTTCTTCTCTTTCAGCTTCTTGTGGGGATTTTTTCAATGGTTTTATACTGCTGGAGATGATTGTGGATTTGCCAACTTCCCCTCGCTTGGGCTAAAGGCATTTGAGAATAGGTTAGTAATCTCCTCCTTTCCTTTTTGGGAGTATATATGCATTTTTTCAGGAACTATGCTTCAAGTTTTTTCACAATGTACTTCCTTTACATTTATGGAACATGTTAAATGTACAGGTTCTACTTTGATTTCTCAACAACCTATGTCGGAGTCGGAATGATCTGCCCATACATCATCAACATATCAGTGCTGTTTGGAGGAATCCTTTCCTGGGGTCTCATGTGGCCTTTAATAGAGACTAAAAAGGGTCATTGGTTTGATGCAAAACTTAACTCATCAAGCCTGCATGGTCTGCAAGGTTACAGGGTAAGTTTGCAAACAAGTGGTGAAAATGTTCATACATGACAATAGCGTACTTCCATCATCCTTTTGCAATCACGCCATCAGTTTGATGCTCACTGGCTCTTTCCCATTGAACTCAGGTATTCATTGCTATTGCCATGATATTGGGCGATGGTCTTTACAACTTCTGCAGGGTGTTAAGCAGAACACTTTCTGCCTTCTTTTTTCAACTTCGAGGGAGAGATACAAGCAATGGCCTGCCTGTCGCTGCTGATGGTTCTAAGCAATTGTATGATGAAAAACGGCGCACCCAACTTTTTCTCAAAGATCAAATTCCGACATGGTTTGCTATTGCAGGCTATGTTGCAATTGCTGCCATCTCTACAGCCACTCTCCCTCATATCTTTCACCAACTCAAATGGTATCACATACTGATCATGTACATCTTCGCACCAATCTTAGCATTCTGCAATGCCTATGGGTGCGGACTCACTGACTGGTCCCTTGCATCCACCTATGGGAAGCTTGCTATTTTCATAATTGGGGCGTGGGCGGGTGCCTCACATGGTGGAGTTCTTGCTGGACTTGCAGCATGTGGAGTGATGATGAATATTGTCTCCACGGCTTCTGATCTCACTCAAGATTTCAAGACAGGTTACTTGACCCTGTCTTCACCACGTTCTATGTTTGTGAGCCAAATAATTGGCACTGCAATGGGCTGCATAATTTCTCCTTGTGTCTTCTGGCTCTTCTTCAAGGCCTTCAAGGATCTTGGGCAAGAAGGAAGTGAGTACCCTGCTCCTTATGCTGTTATTTATCGCAATATGGCTATATTGGGCGTACAGGGCTTCTCAGCTCTACCAAAGAATTGTCTCTTGCTTTGTTATGTGTTCTTTGGTTCAGCCATTGTGATAAACATGATCAAGGACTCAGCGTGTAAGAAGTGGGCGAGGTACATTCCTCTTCCAATGGCGATGGCTATACCTTTCTATCTGGGCCCATACTTTGCTATTGACATGTGTTTGGGAAGCTTGATTCTGTTTGTTTGGGAAAAGATCAACAAGGCAGAGGCCGATGCATTTGGGCCAGCGGTGGCTTCTGGTTTGATTTGTGGGGATGGTATATGGACTTTGCCTAGTTCCATACTCGCCCTGGCCGGTGTCAAACCACCCATTTGCATGAAGTTTCTGTCGAGGGGAACCAATGATAGGGTGGATAAGTTCTTAGGGTCATAAACACTGGATTTCATTTTAAAGTAGGTTGGTTCGTCAGCTTACACATGAAGTGCTCCTTAGACTTTGGTTTGTAAGTCTGTTTCAGGTTTGATTTGTCTGGTAATCAACGTATCTGCTGTGCGATGTAGTCTTACCAAAATTATCATTCCAAAAAATGGGAAAGTTTGTCTATATAATAATAAACTGAATTGATGTCTTGTCTAATCGTCCTTGGAGGCTTCTTGTTACATTTTTCTATAGCTTCCAGGAGATAGGGAAGCATATCTGTCAAGCAGTTGCAAGAACATTATAATGAATGGAGCATAATGAATCAAATGAGATGGAACATACCAGACTTTGTTGCATTTGACAAAATATAAGTGATGAATTATTTTCCGGTTCTTTTCAGTTTCTGGCTAATTGCATAAAGGCCACATTGCCGAAACAGCAAATTCCTATGAAGTTATTTTAACCATTCCCCTAACTAACTTCTTGTGACCGTTATGGCCTTTTTGGAAGATGATCAAAATATGGACTTGGGCATGAATGAAATTCTTTATTAAACCCACGTCTTCGTCAGGAAGTTTTGACCCGTCGAAGCTACAGTGTCACCGTCTAGACCATCTTTATCTCTGTTCTAGCACTAGACGTTTTTCTCCCGCACCCAATCTCCCGTATTTCCGATGCTCGATTCACTGTAAAATTCTTGTAAATTATGATTTTCCCCGTCAAAGTCTTCAATATCAGGAAAGGTTTTCCAAGTTTTTAACTTCCTCGACACCCTTTAAAATGTCTTGGTGAACAAATTCAAGGTCTTTACTATTTTTTTTTTAAATTTTTTTCCGGCCTTTTAAAATACTCTCTAAGAGGCCGAAGACACTTCGTGACAAACTTCGAAGACAGTTTGCAACTTACCGTAAAGGGCTAGGCATGCAACCGTGATTCCAGTGGGCTTCAGAGCACCCACCAAACTAATCCGTTATATTTGAAGCTCTGTCAAGTAGACTAGAGGCCCAACATGCCTAGTTAGCCGCTCAAGCAACCAGGTGGGTGGCAGATGATCGAGGGTTGGCATTAAAACCAGCTCTGTTTGTTTCCCTTCGTGATGTTCAAACACGTGATTGATTAGGAGTCCTCAAATGACGTTAGTGTACAAGGTCCAATGGTCTCGGCTCAGCTGCGCTTATGACCTCGGGATGTCCAATCTTCATCACTCCCGTGCGTATCCTGAGAAGAATTGATGAAGGCAAAATAAGCAAAACCAGCTCCTCAATTACAAGAAAGCTATTATTAACAGATTTGATCCTCTTTACCATAACAAATATTGTCCTAAAAAACTCTCCAGTAAAATGAACGATTTAATGGAGTCTCAGATTGAGAGAGAGCACAAGAATTGTCTTCATCCTCATACCTGCGATGAGCTTGAGAATTCTTCAATGTCATCATCTTTAACCTGCAAGATTTCTCCACAATGTTAACTAGGAATCTCAACAAGAGGAAGACCATCAAATCCTAGTACAACAGAGACCAGTTGAACTTGTGGATGCAGATATAGAGCGAACAATCGTATAACATACTACTAATACATTGCCACAAATGGAACCAACATAAATAGGAAAAATCTGGATGAAGACAAAAACTGTGAACTTGATGTATTGTTCCCCAAATCAAAACTGTCGGGACTAGTCTACCCCCACGTAAAAAGAGACATGGGACCCCCAATCTGAACTTTTTGACAAATTTTCGGCGAATTGCAAAGCTAAAGTTGCCAAAACCATCTCTTTAAATACATCCCTGAAAGTGAATCTTTGGCGTGTTCTGCCAAATTACCCTTTCTCTTTAAGGTATCTCTCTATGTCATCATGTAATTCCAGCCAGCAAACAGCCACCATTTTAGGAACCTTAATCCATATTTCCACAGGCTAGAATGTGTCTCCTAGAGGTTTGACCCACCTTTAAACCATGAAAGAAGAAACAAACAAGGCAGAGGTTTAGTACACAGATTCATACTAAATCAGTACACCAACCCATCCTTGCCTATGTACACAAGTACCTTATAATAAATTGGTAAGCCTGGGTAACATTTCAACATTAACTAGCATAAATGTATTTCTCAAAAGTTGCATTCATCAAGACACAGGTTTAGTACAGAGATTTATACAAAAAGCACCAAGATCCAAACCTGAATAAAATCTCAAAGATAATTTAGATAGCTAAACAATCACTTTAGTAAGTAGTAACCCCTTCAGGCTCTCTTGTCCTCACAAATAACCATGCAAATCCTATATAAAGTGAAATGAAAATGACAATCATGTAGAAGAATTAATCACAGGTAAGGTAAATACTACATAAACTTCACACAATCACCAAATATGCTACCACATTACAGCAAACAAATGAGATATACCTCATATATTTTCTTCTTTGCCTTAGTTGCCTTAGTTCCAGCTCCTGTAATAAAATCATTATCAATTATCAGCAAAACTAGCTAACGCATGAGTGTTCAAAACTTTGAGGATGAGAATAACTTACAAACATTACAATGTAGACTAAAGCTTTAGCAAGAACATCAAAATTTGTACTAATCAAAAGTGACACATTTTGGCAAACAGACATCCATTTCTCATATGCAAGTGCAGGGAGAGAATTCAATAGTGATTCCCATAGCAGCAGAGAATGAAATGGGAGAAGCCTATATAAATGCATGTTTGTAGGCATGTAGATGCACAGGGGTTACATCAAGGAGGGAGAAAGAGAGAGAGAGAGAGAGACCGGCTCCTTTCTCCTCAGCCACTTTTCTGCTTTTCCTAGATCCTTTAGCCTGAAGGAAGCAGAACCAGTCAGCCAACTAACCATATCATTACTTAAATAAAAAGGCCTGCACACCATGCCCTTCTATTTCAACATCCAGTTGTTACTAACAACACAATGACATTGGGAACAAGAAAATGGTGAAACAGACAAAATTTGGGATTCTGCCCTCACCTGATCAATCTTCCTTTTTGAATCAGTATGCTTCAACTTCTGACCAGAAACTGCGAAACATCACACGTAATTATATTTTAAACCTCCCAGATGCTATCTTTTTCATAATAAGAAAAGCAATGGGTAAGAATGGCAACCTTTTGATGATGGGGATCTCCTTGAATTTCTTGGTACTTTCTGGGAAATTGAAAGAGACTATGAAACAACTGTAATTCTTCCACATATCATAAACTCTTTGTTTTCTCTCAATTCTCCCCAGCCACAAAACAAAAATTTGAATTCATCTTAAATAATTTACTAAACTGAATGGTAGGGTTAGTAACTGAGACTCTTTTCATATCATGGGAAATCTGTTTTCAGCAGTCAACTCCCTTCAGTTACTGCCACTAAATAACCAATGGAGGCATTGCAAGTTATTTCACAAATTAAACAAAAGGATACTCTAACTGTGTAATAGCATTATTGTATAAAGGAAGTTCCAACTACCCAGCACCTATCCAAGTGGTATGGCAAATTACCTGTTCCTCCACTGTTTTTTCCTGCACTTTCTTGAAAAGTGTAGATATGGTTGTTTGAAAAAGTGAACCATCATTATTCTGTGTGTCTTTCTTAGATGTTGTTAATGAAACAGCAGATCCTGGGAGCCTTTTCGACCCGGTCACCATTATAGCAGATGCTTGAATTTGTTCTGGAACATCTTCCTCTACATCTTCGCTGTCAATGTCAAGGACTGCAGCAGCAGCATTAGATTTTGCCTACAAATCAGCGAAAAGTAAATAGAAAAAAAAAAAAGAAAAAAAAAACACAAAAAGGTAGGTGAGAGCTTATTAGAAAAAAAATGTTCGATATAGAATCATGTCTGCAAGCATCAGGAGATCTTTTGAGTAGTACATGATAGTTTAGGTAAAAGATTGTGGCTAATTAGTTCTCCTACAGTGCTTGCAATTCTAGCATGGAGCATCAAACAGTGTTTTACAAAAATACAGGTGATGATGAAAGATTTTGTGATAATGAGGCAAGGATGAGAAAATAAAAGACAAAACTGAACTTAAAGTTTTCCCAGTAAAAATTTGAATTTTTTGCCTACTTTTCTTTCTTCTTCTTCCTCCTCAGGGCTATCACAATCACTTTGAGTTGAATCATCCCCAGAAGGAATCTCCACATACCTGATGCAACAAATGCCTGGATATCAATAAAACTTCTGAAATTCTAAGATGGACTGCTAACTCAAGCTAAATGAAAGGTATAATCCTAAGCATCACAAATTTAAGAAGAGCAAAACAAGGTATACGAGGAACTGTAATTTTTCTTTTTCTGGAGGGGGGAACAGAAGAGTATATGGTGAATATTAGCATATGCAATACAAAAAATGACAGAAAAAACAGTAATGCTATTGTCAATGATCAGTGACCAATCTCCCAAGTCCTATCTTTGAAAATGACTTGGAGATTTAGGCTTCAAAGTCAACACATGTCAACATGAGAATGACACAAAAGATATCTTCTTTTAAGCTTCCTCCACGGAGATAAATCACTCAACTCCTAAATACAAAATTTATTGAAATATTTCCATGCCCTCTGCCCAACTTACATTCTCTATCATTGTATGATCCCATTTCAATTCTCTCTCCATACAACCATAACTTTTAAAGAATAGCTAAGAGGAATTATATATTTTGCTCTCTATATCTACTGAGCAGGCAAATTTTTTGGAAGATATGAAAAAGGCTGAAGAACCATTAGTCATTAAAATAATGATATCGGGGAATAAAATGAACAGTAAGGCCTATGTTACTTAGAACAACTGGATATCTTACTACTCTTAGCTTTTCATGCCAGCTATATAAAATGTACTACAAGAAAGTTAAGCCAGTACTTGTATGTTTTGCTGGCAGTTCTCTCAGAATGTCGAACAGGCACCACTTCCTTCACATCTTTCAAATTGTGACGATCATCTGATGATTCATCTTCAATCTCAATTTCAGGGGACTCATCCTCTACATGTTTTCTTCCACTTTTCTGAATAACTTCCTTATTGACAGATGCTGCACCAGCTCCACCTTGAAAGTCACAATCAACGCATTGGCCCTGATGTCAGGAGTAGATTGAACAATGGTTGTTTATTATATCTTGTCATTTTCACCCCCCCTTTTTTATTAAACTAAGATTTCTTAGGAAAATCAACCTCAAACAGTTCCTTAGGAAAATCAAGCCGAGCTTCTTCTGGGTTGTCTTCCTTTCTTCCAATCCACCATGCTTCAGAAAACACAATCTGAAAAACATCGCCAAACGCGACCGTGCACAACAGAGTAAGCCATTGATAATCATTAGTTAGCGAACGAGGAAAGTGGCAGCAAAAAGAAAGGAAAGGAGAGAACCAACCATGTTATCGAAGTAATCCTCACACATAACATTCTTCCCGCCCTTAGAGAAATGCAAAGTCAAATACCTGTTCTTTGGGTAGACGATTGTCCCAAACAATTTCATTTGGCCCTACAAACAAACCATCAATTCCCCGACATTAACATAGTATTGGCGATGAGAAACTAGGAAATGTATTGCGATAAGGCGAAAACCTGGGGAAAATTGAGGTAGAGAATGGGGTTTTTGGAACCCAAGTTGCTGAGATCGCCGATTTTGCCGGCGCCGGAAATAGGAGCAAGGAGGCCGGGAAAGGAGAAGAGGAAACGGTTCTTTCTCTGAGATTTCCGGAGAACATCTCTGCCGTGATGCTTTAAAACCGTCTTCGACGGAGCGAGCGGAGAAAGCGGCTTCGCCGGAGTCGTCGAAAGTAAGTTGTTGGAAAAGGCCAGCTTCTTCAGCCTCTTGCGCTCCGTCGCCTCTGGGTTTTGCTGCTTTTGCTTCCCATTATCATATTCTTCTTCGATTTTCGCCTTTGACGACGACGGCCGCCCCATTTCTCCCCCGCTGGAGCAAAAGGGGTGCAGAAAACCCGGTCTCCGATATCTTTATACGTATGTTATTTTTTGCGTTGTACGACGTCGCTCCGTCCCCACGACACTTTCCTTTGTCGTCCCTCCATCCCCATCAATTATTAATCATTAATCATTCGCTAATCTAATCTCGATTATTTTCATATTTTATTTATCCTAGTATATATAAAAAAAAAATCACAATCTGACAAATTTATTAAAAAAAAAAAAGGTAGAAGTTTAATAATTCGGTGATTCGGACTTTTAGCGACAATTAAAAGGAATAAAGGCGAAAACTGTTTGTGTCAATTTGTCACTCATATTTAAATAATTTAATTAATTTTAAAATTAATGACAGAGTATAAATTAATGAGTATAATAATTGTGAATTATGGCAGTGAAATTTAATAATTTAGTGATTTGATTCTAATCATGTCGAGTATATATATATATAAAGAAAAGATTACAATAATAATTATACATAAAAATATAAACTAAAAGATAAATATGTAAGTAATTTGAAATTGTAATTAACGGAAAAATTCAGATGAACTTCAAACGTGTTTTTTTTAAAAAAAATTATTTTAACTTTTTGTTTAATTATGTCTAAAATAACGATTCAGTTTGATTTGACCGTAAATGTAAATTCTTGAAACGATTTTCCTAAAATTATTGAAAAAAATTAAGTTAAAACAATTTCGATTTGTCGAAAACTATGTTAAATGGTAACGGGTCGGAGGCTTCGATGATGATGCCGGGGTGTTGGAGATATCAGAGACGATGTGTCGTCCGCTGTAGCTAAGGCTCGGAATGCAAGAGTAAAAGTGAGAAAGAAAAGAAAAGAAAATCAACCCTAAACTAAAATCACCATAACCGAATGTAATGTAAGCATTTTTGTTTTTTTTTTTGATCATTTTGGGCCGACGGCGAGACTTGTCGGGGGAAGAAGCTCGTCGGTGGTCCAAGAAAATGGCAGTGGCTCATGGGAATCTGACACCGATTGTTCCACCTCCTCGTACTGCTACAGTTTCTGCTGCTACTTCCTCTCTTTCTTGTAATAGTTGTAATGTTTGTCGAAATTGGAAAGGCGATTTGAGAAGAGGAGAAGGTCAAAGGCATTCGGTTGTGCTAGGTCTCGGTAAAGGCAGTGGTATCGGCTTTTCTACTTGCGCCGGCGTTTCTAGGGTTTTTGGGGAGAGAAGCCGCTTCAGTGTCCGACGATGGGTCTTGAATGCCACCGATACTCGTCGCCTTCTATACAATGCTTCTCCTCGGAACACCGCCACCACCGCTACTTCCATTGATATCCCACTCACTTGTTACCAGGTGGCTGTCCAAAATCAATCCCTCTCTCTCTCTCTCTCTCTCTCTCTCTCTCTCTCTATCTGTGTTTTTGTGTCATACACTCGTACGGTTGTGGTTATGTTCATGTTGGTGGATTGGGTAGTGGGGGATAGTAGGACTTTTTACGGAAAAAGCAGAAAATTTTGGAATCTGAACCTCTACTTAATATAGTCGTTTAGAATCCCAAGCAAGAGCACATATAGGGGTTTATAAAAAATAAAAATAAAAAAAAAGCACATATAGAGGATGGTGGGAACTATTGTTCAAGAAAAGAACACCCCATCTGTTGCCAAGAAGCTTATGCAATTTTCGTTGCTTTTAACATTTGTGAATTTTTTAACCCCCCAGAAGTTTTTTTTTTTTTTACATTTGCTGTCCTGACAATTATTTCAACTTTAATCTACATTTATTTGGCTGTTCTTTTTTGGTTTGGAGCTTGGGTAGCCTGGAGAGAATTCTGTAGCTGAGACTCTCTCAAATTTCTATTGTTCCCCACTCTATTTCATACAATTTTTTCGCATGGCGGTTTTCTGATTTTTTTTGGACATGCACTCAAAAAATTTATTTGCTTTTGCTGGACATATCTGGCTCTAGATATGATAATCTGTTGGAATTTGATCAAAGATTCTGCAGGAATGTGTGACAATGGTGCCCACTGTGCATGTGATTATTGTTGTTGTATGCCAATCAAGTTGATCTTGGTCTTACTAAGTTTCTCACCTGTGTTCAATTTAACAACTCTGTAGTTACTTGGTGTACATGATCGGGCAGAAAAAGACGAGATAGTTAAGTCCGTGATGCATTTGAAATCTGCTGAGCTAGAGGAGGGTTATATGATGGATGCTGTTGTATCTCGCCAGGTAGATGAGTTGGGAATGGAACTTTTTTGCTATGCAGATGAAGTGGAAAGGGACTCTGGATATAATTGGCTTCTTGTGTTCTACTCTAATCCGCAGGAACTTTTGATGGATGTGAGGGATAAGCTTCTTTTTGAGCCAGAATATGCTGGGAATTTGAGGGAGAAAATACCCCCTAAATCTTCTCTCCAAATTCCTTGGGCCTGGTTGCCTGGTGCTCTTTGCCTGCTTCAAGAGGTACAAGTTTGTGGTATTCTACTTGATCTTTGCTAGTGTTATGCTTTCAGAACTGGGACCAGCTTTAGCAGACAACTTTCTTTTGCTGATATGGAAGCTGCATCCATTAGTTTGTTTTGGCTTTACTTATACCTTGTCATCACTTCTGATGCAATATTATCATCCTCTGAAATAAATTTATTCATATGATTGTTGTAATTGCCCAAATTTGGAACATTTTGACCTGATATAAGCTTTGCTACTTGGAGTTCCTTTTGTACTCACAGAACGCTATGGTGGGATATGCATTCTCTACTCCAGGTTGGAGAAGAGAAGCTGGTGCTCAATATTGGCCGAGCAGCTCTCCAGAATCCAGATGCTAAGCCCTATATTCACGATTTGCTTCTGTGTATGGCATTGGCAGAGGTAAGGCACATTAGAAAAGAGGTCAGGTAGTTGTTTTGATTCTACAGTAGCAGCCTTGTTATGCCTACTTTCCTTAAAATAGGTGCTTTCTTGAAGTGTGCAATAGCAAAGAGTAGTTTTGAGAAGAACAAAGTGTCCATTGGATTTGAAGCTCTAGCTCGTGCTCAGTGTCTTCTTAGGAGTAAAACTTCTCTAAGCAAATTGGCATTGCTATCTCAGGTAATGATTATTCTGTAGTCTGTACTTCTTCTCCTCATTCTATCATGGGTACATCTCCTCAGTTGCTTGTGTAAAAGATGGTATTTGTGCCAAAACTGGTGCTTGTACCTGAAAACATCTGAAGTTTTTCATTTCTTTATTTATAATGCTGAAGAAATAATTTGGTGGATGATACTTTGTATAAATTTTAGATGATAATGGAATGCATATTGGTGCTAAAAACATTGCAAAGATCATTGGAAATCAATGCCAGAATGGTCTTTTTGTATAGTTTTCTGCATTGCTTCCATGATGCTGTAAAGTTCCTGGCCTTGGTTTTCAGATAGAAGAATCTCTGGAGGAGCTTGCACCTGCTTGCACATTGGAATTGCTAGGCATGCCCCATTCCCCTGAAAATGCAGAACGGAGATTGGGAGCAATCGCTGCATTGCGTGAATTGCTCAGGCAGGGCCTTGATGTGGAAACCTCATGCAGAGTCCAAGATTGGCCATGTTTTCTGAGCCAAGCACTTAATAGGCTTACAGCTAAAGAAATGGTTGATCTTCTTCCTTGGGATGATTTAGCCCTTGCCCGGAAGAATAAGAAATCACTTGAATCACAAAATCAAAGGGTTGTAATTGACTTTAATTGTTTCCATGTGGCACTGATAGCTCATGTTGCTCTTGGTTTTTCGAGCAAGCAAACAGAACGGGTAAGATTATTGGATGATGCTTCTAGTTTCAAGTTTGAATTTTGAGCTTTTGTTATTCAGATTTGATGGAACAGTTCTGTCACCTGTCTGTCTGATGCAAGTCTTCCTGCTGTGTTATAGATCAAGAAGGCAAAAATTATATGTGAGTGTCTGATGGCATCAGAAAATATTGATCTGAAATTTGAGGAGGCTTTTTGCTTGTTTCTTCTTGGCCAGGTGTATTTTCCTTCTTCTTTTTTTTTTTCTTTTTTTGACTATATACAATGTGTTTAAGAATTTATGAGAAATGAAATCTTGGTTTTTTCTGGCTCGTGTCATTGTCTGTTGCCTTATTAATTTCTTCCCCCAATATTCTCTATCTGTTTTTTATTAGTTTTGATTAGCTAGCTGCAGCATTTTTGGATTACTACACTTTGGTGACTTTATATCTTGATGTTCAGGGCAATGAGGCAGAGGTTATTGAAAAGCTTCAACAGCTAGAATTAAATTCAAATCCTGCTGGAAGAAGTTTAGTCCCAGTTAAGGAGCTAAAAGATGCTTCTGGTGTAAAACCATCATTGGTATGCACTTCTCTACTCACACATGATGCCCAAAGCAGTTTTAGGACTTTGGTCTTTCTCTTATTTTCATTCCTGCATGATTCCCTTTTGCATACAATGAAAATCCATGCATGTTCATATTCTATGTTGCTTTGATTGTTGATGTTTACTGATGATTTCTTTGCTGCATGTTGTGCTTTGTTGTTATGGTCACCCTATGTGCTGGGCCATTTGGCTCCTTTTTTCTATTGTCTATTTGGGCATAGTTTCCTGTGTTCCTGTTTATTTGCTGACTATCTCAAGTATCTTATATTAAGTGTGGCCTTATATGGAAATTGTCCATTTGGAGCTACTATCTTAAGCCTTTCAGTCGGATGCTTTTCTAAGATGACATTCAAAATCTGTTCTATTCCTAATGGATTTACGTGTAAGAGAGGTTATTTGAGTGGCTGAGTTCCAGATTGGTAAGAAAGGGGAGTAGTGATGGGGCTGTATGATGATCCAAAAAATAGATAGTGCTCTGGCATCACAATTAAGCAACTATGCATGCACTCATTTTGCATATTGCTTTATGATTATCTTGCATGAGTAACATGCTTTTTCTGACCTGACCTGACCTGACCTAGCTTCTTTTTGTTTACACCATGTAACTTGTTCTCATGACTGAATTGTAGGAAAACCTTCTGTTGCAAATTTTTTATTTGGTGAAAATCCTGTTAGGAGACTCTGGTATCCTCTTCTATTCATTTTTTTATGGGAAGGTCAACCAAAGGCCATGCTACTTCTTAATATCATTTACTTATGGCCCCGTAATGATTTCAGTGCAAGCAACATAATATAATGAGGTTGTGAATGTATGATATTGATGGTTGTCATGGTGCTTTTCTTGCCTTGATATGTATCGGTGTTATTGAATGTGTTTTGATGCAATTTTTTTGAAAATTTACAATTTCTCACATCAGAATGCCTGCTGAACTTGACCAGGAAACTTGGGTGAAGGATATGATGCTTGTTGTATTTTCAGATACCAGAGATTGTTCTCCATCATTGGTGAGAGCAAAACATTATTTTTTAATGTGAATGAGTATGTATTATTGTTAGCAGGAGTTGATGCTTACAAAACATATACTTCCACAGGCCAATTTTTTTAGTGGTGAAAGGAGAACATCTATAAGCAGGAAAAGTAAGGTACATTCCTCACAAGACAATCCCACTGTTGCCTGCAGATCACTGTCTGACATTGCCATGAAAAGAATGAATTTTGGGGAATCAATTCCATATATGAACTCCTCTAAACACCTTGGGTCTGCTGCTAAGCAGTTGACACCAACTGATCTGCAAAGATCTTTGACCTTAGGAAAGAGTGAGACTGGGAATAATGTTGATGAACCATCTATTCAATCAAAAAGGAAGCTTGGGGCACACAATACTAGAGCTTGGAAAAGTTGGTTGGCCTGTGGGGATACCGTTGGAAAGATACTTGCTGCTTTAATGCTGGGGTGCTTTGCATTTTTTACCTTTAAGCTTTCAAGAAAAGTAAGGATTGCATCTGAAATGGTGCCCATTAAACCAAACGCAGAAGTCAACTCCTTTGCCGGGAGAGTTGATTCTTATCTTGACCACACCATAGGGCCTGCTTACATAAGACGAAGTAGTGTTGCTGTCATGCTGAAGAAACTGTTGGCACAGATTAAAATGCTTTTCAGGATCCAATCAGACCTCAAACAATTGCAAAGCTTAGGACCTGCCACCAGGATGGCATCTTCTATGACGACTGTATCTAGGAAGGAGATGCCTGTTGAAGAAGCAGAAGCCCTTGTGAAGCAATGGCAAGCGATCAAAGCTGAAGCTCTGGGCTCCGGCCATCAAGTTCATAGCCTCTTGGAAGTCCTTGATGAGTCAATGCTTGCTCAGGTAAAACACACTGGTAGCAATGATTATCATTGAATAATGATATTATCCCTGGGGATTTATAAGATCCACTGGTGGCAAGATCAAATCTGATATGTGATATTTCAAAAGCCATTAGAAATTGGTTAGTTTTGCTGCAATTGTAGCCATCTGACATGAAAATTATCCCCTACTGGGCAAGGAGGTCGTTGACTTGCTGCTTGTTTTTATGTTGTAATTTTTTTTTTTTTTCAAAAATAAAGATTTAGCTTTTAGTTTCACCATTGATTTCAGTCAACAGTGAGATCCCTAATGTAAAAGTATATGCAAATACAGGCAAATTGAATGTGTCTGTGTGAGAGAGAGTGAGTTACACAAATACACACAAATTAGATGTGTGTGTGTGACATAGAGTTGTAAGCTGGTAAAAAATTGAGAAGAAGTGCCCGATGCATTTCACTGTTGCAAAAGTTTGAAGCTCTTTGTCCAACATCACTTTTATTTACATGTGAGAATATTTTTTTGCAGAATTTGAACTATTGATTCTTTTCCTATGCAATGAAGATTATAACAAATTTTTTAATTCGTTTTGTTTTTTAATTAACAGTGGCAGGCTCTGGCCGAAGCAGCAAAAACCAGGTCTTGCTATTGGAGATTTGTGTTGCTGCGATTGTCTGTGCTACAAGCTGACATTCTATCTGTTGGCTATGGCATAGAGACTGCCGAAATCGAAGCTCTCATTGAAGAGGCAGCAGAGCTTGTTGAAGAATCCCAGCAAAAGAACCCAAATTATTACGGGTGAGCAAGTCCTTGCTGTAGTTGCGTACTCTGTGTGGTGTGGATATTGTGTTACTGAAATACAGTTTGTCAATTTGTGAGAATCTCAAAATTAAAGATCAGTCTTAAGTATTTTTATACCCAGATATAAAAAAGGTAGCTAGCTTAATGCCATAGCAAACCCCCGGCCCTTTCTCTGCATGAAGTTAAGGAACCCTGGTTATTCTGTCAGTTGTGGATAATTTATGTTATATACCTCTAATTAATTTACGCAGCACCTACGGAGTTCACTATGTTCTAAAAAGGCAAGATGGTGGATCGTGGAGGTTTTGTGACTGCAATATTCGGGTGCTGTCCTGATAATCAGTTGTGCGAAGCATGAAATAACCAATGCTGCTGCCCTGCTAACATGGACCTGGTAATTATTACTTCCGTCCTGCAAAGTTTCATACCGGAGGGATGCGTTGACCTGTACATAGAACACAGTGAGGTTACTGTAATGGATGCTTATGTAAGACTGAATAGGTTCTTTTTGGCTGGTTTCAGAATGTAGGCTCATTCCGTCCCCGACAATTTACGTTTTCCAATTATTAATTCCTTCTTGTTTGTTGGATTAGATTTTGGGATGATCTTCTTGTAATGTAATTGGAAAAGGAGGACCGCTGATTATAAGTGAAGTTTGGCTGGAGAAATTCCCCAATATGGCGTAGCTACTTTTGGCTTGAGAAATTGCTGGAAATTTCCAAGCTAGAACTCTACTAAATTCCCAATTGTCAGGATATCGTCCGAAAGGGTCTATTTTTGTCCTTCGGCAATGGATGGTCATGGGAATGCGTCCCTGTCTCGTTACTGTTAAAACGCCCATTAAAGTCCGGTTGCTCTAGGCGCTGGCTTAAACGACGCATCTAGCGGCACAAAGTACAAGAGGAAGGATAGGACTTAGGCCCACGCGGTCCAGAGTCCACGGCCGCTACCGAATTTCTCGCAGCCCTAATGCGTTGGACCGAAGAGGAAACAGAAAAAGGACACGGCTCTACCAAACGGACGATTCTTGGATCTTTTACTTTTATTAATGCCCTGGCTTTCGGGAGGTCCCTTGTGATTCCAGGATCCAACCCTCTCTTCTGACTCCTGAGTTTTTGGGTCTTTCAGTTTGTGTCCCATAGCAACAACGTTCATGTACTTAATGGGCATGGAATTAAGGGTTCTTAAAATAATAATATGAGAATAAATTTAAGATATTTATTAAAATTCATAATTAATAGTGATAATCCGAATATATCTATTTATTGATATATGTTTTTGGAATTAAGAGAAAATTTGAGTATTGTTTAAGTGGAATTTAAAAATTAAAGATATTAAAATATATTATAATTATAAAAATTTAATTACAATCAAATAAAAATTATATCTATTCATAGAATTTTACTTAAATTGTAATTAAATCTCAATAATTATAAAATTCTCTAACAAAGAAAAGTAAAAAGAAAAAAAGAGAGAGAAAAAAAAAAACTCTCAAATAATCCTTTTTAATAAAAAACAATTAATCAAAGAAATTTTTTTTCTCAAATTTACCTATTCAATTCTTTAAAAAAAAATACCACTCAAGTTTTCTTAAAATGAAAAATAAAAACAGTTTTAATATTTTTTTTTGGTTTTCTTAAAAAGGAAAAAAAACCTTTTAATTTTCTTAAAAGAGTTTTCTTTTAAAATTAATTTATTTTAATTATTTTTTTGGTCAAATTTAAGTTGCATAGATTCAAATCTAATATATATAGCTGAAATTAAGAAACAATTTGAATATTAATTATGTGATGAAATTTTATAAATCTATAATTTAAAAATATTAAAATATATTATAAGTATAGAAATTTGATTATAATCAAATTAGATTTGATTGTAATGAAATAAACATTTTATTATTTCATATAATCTCATCTTAATTATAATTAAATTTTCATAATTATATAGTTTTCTAATAAAAGAAAGTAAAAGGCAAAAAAAAAAGAAGAAGAAGAAGAAAAAACTATTTTTGAATTCTCTTTTAAAAAAATATATCAAATTCATTTACTTAAAAAAATTACTCTAATTTTTTTTTTGTTTTTCTTAAAAGAACAAAAAAGTTTCTTTTAATTTCCATTAAAAAATATTTTAGAAAAAAGATTCTCTTAAAATTAATTTAATTTAACCAACAATTTTTATTAAATATAAATTAATTATATTAATTATAAAAATAAATTTAGTTTAAATCAAAGTTAACACCTCGAATATATATATATATATATATATCTCTAAGAAAACATATGCACATTTACTTTTTTTATTTTTTTCTAACTTTTGGGGGGGAAAAAAACGTAAAACCTAAGTGGAAAAAAATAGACATGATATGGAATTGTATAAATAATACGACTAATTTCATGTGTTGATTTGAATTGTAGTTTCATCGTTAGTCGATTGCCATTACGTACAGCAATGTTTGAAAATACATGGAACTAAAATGTAGAGCTGGGCGTTTTGACTCCGTCACGGTGGGCCCATCTTATCTTTTAAATTTCCGAATTTAAAAAGGCCCATCCATCGTTTAGGGCTTTTCGATACGAAGCCATTGGGGGGCACTCGCTATATATATCTATGCGTATTCTGTCAACTGTATAACGGTGGCAGCTAGAGTCTCTCAGCGCTCCCTCCGCTTCTAATCAAGCTCTCCGTCTAGAGCATCGTTAACAAAAAATACTCGTCCTCGTCGTCGGCGTCGTCGCGGCGTTTCGTGGTCCAGCAGCCTTGGCCTTTAGAGGGAGGGAAAAAGAAACGAAACATAACATTAATAATAATAATAAGGAATGCAGAGGTCTCTCAATCTTAAGTATCAATCGTAGCAGTTTAGATTTCGTCCCAAAAAAAAAAGAGAGAGATAGAGAGAGAGAGATTTGTGGGCTGTTGCTGAGGTCGTCGTAGGGCGAGGATGGCTGCTGCCGATCAGAAGCAGGCGTGGAAGTCGTCAGATCTGATGGTGGTGAAGGCCCTCAAGCGTAAAGTCAAACTGAAGAGCAAGCAGCAGGAGCTGCTGATCCGGGTCTCCATCCTCTTGCTAGTCTACGTCCTGGCGTTCATCACCCGACTCTTCAGCGTCCTGCGGTACGAGTCCATGATCCACGAATTTGATCCTTACTTCAATTATCGGACTACCCTCTTCCTGACCCAGAAGGGTTTTTACGAGTTCTGGAACTGGTTCGACTCGGAGAGCTGGTACCCACTTGGCCGTATCATTGGTGGGACCCTCTACCCGGGACTTATGGTCACCGCCGCTATCATCTACTGGACCCTCCGGTTCTTTCGGTTCGCCGTCCACATCCGCGAGGTCTGCGTGCTCACCGCTCCGTTTTTCGCTTCTAACACGACCCTCGTTGCCTATTTCTTTGGTAAAGAGATTTGGGACTCCGGTGCCGGCCTTGTCGCTGCTGCTCTCATCGCTATTTGCCCCGGTTACATCTCCCGATCCGTGGCCGGCTCGTATGACAACGAAGGAGTTGCCATTTTTGCTCTTTTGTTGACTTTTTACTTGTTTGTGAAGGCCGTCAACACTGGCTCTCTTGCTTGGGCTTTGGCTTCCGCTTTTAGCTATTTCTATATGGTTTCCGCTTGGGGAGGTTATGTTTTTATCATCAATTTGATCCCCCTTTTTGTGCTGGTGCTATTGATTACCGGGAGGTATTCGCTGAGGTTGTACGTTGCATATAACTGTACGTATATTTTGGGGATGCTGCTTGCCATGCAGATTCGGTTTGTGGGGTTTCAGCATGTTCAGTCTGGAGAGCATATGGCAGCCATGGGTGTGTTCTTCTTGATGCAGGTCTCCCTTTTTTTTTTTTTTTTTTTTTTTTTGGTCTTCTTCTTTTTGTTTGTAAACTGTTGTTTCCTGCATTCAGGTTCTGTTTTGAAAAGCTGAAGCATATTTGAAATTGTTTATTCGTAATCCTTATTGCCAACTACTATTCGGTATTGATGATTGATGTTTGTTTTGCACTTCAGTTCAATCTATAGTTTCTTTTCTCATGTCCAATGCCACCATAGACAATGCTTATTCGGTCTTTGAATTTTTGTTTTCCTGATGGACTATCACAATTAGCCTTGTCTCTCTGTGTGTGTGTGTGTGTGTGTGTTGGTTGTGCAGGTGTTTTACTTCTTGGATTGGGTTAAGCACCAACTAAATGATCCAAAATTGTTTCAAGCATTTTTAAGGATTGCCGTGACTTGCGCGGTCGGTGTAGGTGCTGTTGCTCTAGGAGTTGGCACAGCATCTGGATATATTTCTCCATGGACTGGCCGATTTTATTCTTTGCTGGACCCCACTTATGCCAAGGACCATATCCCCATTATTGCATCCGTCTCTGAGCATCAGCCAACTGCTTGGTCATCTTTCATGTTTGATTTTCATATCCTGCTTCTCCTTTTTCCTGCGGGCCTCTATTTCTGTTTCAAGCGGCTGTCAGATGCCACAATATTTATTGTTATGTATGGTCTTACAAGCATGTATTTTGCTGGTGTCATGGTACGTTTAATTCTCGTTGCTACACCAGCGGTGTGCCTGATAAGTGCAATTGCTGTTTCTGCCACCATAAAGAACCTGACTCTTTTGTTAAGGACAAAGAGCAAAGTTTCCCAATCTGGTTCCGCCAAAGCAACTAGTAGTGCAAAGGCTTCTTCCAAGGTGAGATGTCTAATGCTGTAATTTTTGGGTGTTTTTGGTAAGTTTAGTGCTGTCATTTCTGTGGACGAAAATGGCTATAACACTTTGATTATGAATTTTTTACATGATTATACTGCAATTAGTCAGTGTCTAATCATTTCCCCTGGCATACAATTTGACTGCCAGCTTATCTTGATTTTACCAAATGTTTGTCAATAAGTGTATTTTTTTTCCAGCTAAGCCTTTATAAGATTTTTCATGGGCAGAAATATAAACATCTGGATCTTAAGTCGGCTTAGTGGAGGTAATTATCACTTTAGAGCAATAGTTGATGTGTTTTAACCAGATAAGTTTATGTCCCAATTGTCTTTAACGACATATAGTCACATGAGGGCATTAGCTAGATTAGCTGCCTCCCATATTGGCAGTGCCACTAATTTGAAATGTTTACGACCTTTGTTAAGAACTTGGAATACTAAGCAATTGTCAAAAGTATGCAGCTGCTTCAAATTGCTGTCCATATCTGCTCTTTACATTCTAGTTGAGCCAAACTGTATCTGCTTCAAAATGTCTAGCATTTAGATTTCTCTCCTTGCTTCATACTGGTGGGTCTCTCAGCAAATAAATCTTTGTCATCTCTGATTTGCAAGCAGGCTTCGCCTGTTCAGTCACAGCCTTTCCAAGGAAATGTTGCCACTGCTCTACTTCTTGGTGCATTTTACTTGCTCAGTAGATATGCTACACACTGTACTTGGGTGACTTCAGAGGCATACTCATCTCCCTCAATTGTCTTGGCTGCAAGGGGTGCCCACGGCAATAGAGTCATTTTTGATGATTACCGTGAGGCATACTTTTGGCTTCGACAAAATACTCCTCCTGATGCCAAGGTGATGTCATGGTGGGATTATGGGTATCAGATCACTGCTATGGGAAACAGAACTGTTATTGTTGACAACAATACCTGGAATAATACACACATTGCCACTGTTGGACGTGCAATGTCATCGTATGAAGATGAAGCCTATGAGATAATGAGATCACTTGATGTGGATTATGTATTAGTTGTGTTTGGCGGTGTTACTGGTTATTCTTCTGATGATATTAACAAGTAAGGATCTACAATATTGTATGTATTTAAATTTTTCTGCTTGAAGTTGTTTGCAACCCTACCCTTTCCAGGCACAAAAAGGTTAAGAGAACAAGATTTAAAAATAAAAAATAAAAAAAAAGGGCAAGGGGTATTAGTGGGCTGTGGAGTGCAATCTTAGTAGTTAGAATTGTTCCTGGGATCATTGTGTGATAAATTTCTTTCACCGCTACCCTTCATAATATCAGCAAGGTACCTTCATCGGTACTAATGTGACTTCTTTGCCGTAGGTTTCTGTGGATGGTGAGAATTGGAGGCGGAGTATTCCCTGTTATTAAGGAACCTGATTATCTTGTTAATGGCGAGTATCGTGTTGACAAGGGTGCAGCTCCTAAGATGTTGAACTGTCTCATGTAAGTATCTGCTTCCTGGTGATTTTGATCTTAAGAAGTGTCATGCAATGGGAAGAAAAAACTTAAAGCAGATGCCCTGCCATCTTTTGTTTTTTATCCTCCTATCCACCTTTTTTTTTTTTTTCTCTTTTTGTGTATCCTGTAATGCAAATTATACATTAGCTATTGCCAGTTCTCTCCAACAGATTAGAAAACACTTCCGTGTTTTCTTTAAAGTCCGGATATCAGGAATTTGAAAGTTACCCTTCTCTTTGCTGTAATATAAATTGAATTGCTGGTCACACACCCACAGAGTTTTTGTTTAAGAGGCAATGCAATACCTACATTACTCAGGGGAAACTGATAATTTAATTTGACAAGAACATTGAGAAAGACTGGGTTGATGGTATGCTATGATGATGAGTTGGCCAATGAACCTTCCTGTAGTTCTAATTTTGTTGACTTTGTAGCATGGCTGAGCCTCCTGCATAGTTTCTCCCTGATAATGAAACTTGTTTCAATTTTCAAAATGGACAATCAAAAAGGCTTTCTTATATTGGAATGTGATGCATATTGGTTTTGGTTAACAGGTACAAGTTGTCTTACTATCGGTTTGGAGAGCTGATAACAGAGTACGGCAGGCCTCCAGGGTAAGTGCAACTTCCTTGCTTTGTTCCTTAAGTCTGTGCATGACACAAATATGCACACTTGTAGGCACTTACTCTTCAGCCCATAAATGCATATTAACTTGGTGCTCCCATTGGAATCACCGTGTGAAAGTTTGTACACTAGTGTAAGTGATCAGTGCATGCAAAATGATGTTTTGAGTCAGAAGTGCTAACCTATCCAAAAAGGGAGGGGGGGAAAAAAAGGAAAAGAAATAGTTAAAACTAAGCATTGTGAGAAGAATGGGATATTGTGATTTAACTGGCATGCTGCTCAAGACATGTTGTAGACTTTTTAGCCTTGGCCGTGAGTAAAGATATCATAAGATTTGCAGTTAATCTATTTGGTGCTAGTTTAAAAGATCTAATGTAAAGGTCTTGGTTTAGTAATTTAAAATGAAATAAAGAAGGTTGAACTCTTTTTAGACATAATATTCAAAATTGTGCACTTTTCAAATTGAAAAACCTTCAACCCTTGGAATAAAACCAAACCCAAGTAGCTTGCAAGAACTAAAATCCAAGAACAAGCACATTTAATCATGCATGTTCCCTGTTTGGATTGCAGGTATGATCGTGCAAGGGGTGTAGAAATCGGGAACAAGGATGTCAAACTTGAATACTTGGAAGAGGCATTCACTACCTCCAATTGGATTGTCCGTGTTTACAAGGTCAAGCCACCAAATAATAGGTGGTGACATCTCTTCTCGTCTCCCTCCCCCTCCCCAACCAACGAAAGCCCCAGAATCCCTCTTTGTGGGACAAATGGAACCTTAGTTAAATTGCCGAAGCTTAGACTCATGGAGTACAGAGTTGAGTTAGATGTTGAGCTTGTGACATTCAACGCATGCCCTTGAAATTTTTTGGACCTCTGTTTGAAGTTTTGTAATTCCTGATATTAAGATGCCTATTTATGTTGGAGTTGTAGTTCGGCGGCTGCTTAGCCCCTACGTCGTAACCAACTGGCTTAATGTAGTTTATGATTGTCGGTAAGATGACAATAGCCCTTTTTCTCCCCTGTTTTTCAAGCGATAAGCCCATTACCTTGGATTCATGAATGGTTCTTCTGGGTGTGTTACGTTTGGTTAAATTATTGACCGACACTAAAAAGTGGATCAGATGTTCACTCTTAAATATCAGGAATTAATGGCAAAAGCGTTGGCGAGAGAGATGACTAATGACTGAAAAAGGAAACAGGAAGATGGATATCCCAGGGTGTGCTTAGTGGTGCAAATTAAAGAAAGCGTCAGCTCTCCCTTGTTAATGCTAAACAGAAATTAACTGGGGAAAAAATAAAAATAGTAAGTTAAATAACCGCTTTAGTTTTTGTTGTATGGAAAAATTATATAGATTCTATGAATCGGGTGTGTGAACCACTGATACGTTATATTGGGTTGATCTCATCCACGTAATAAGAGAAAATAACCCCAATGCACACCAGACACAATCGGAAACGATTGAGGCCGACCATTTGCACGCTCCTATCAACCATTCGCACATTTTTAGGCCCATTTGCATAAATTTCAAACCCAACCAAACCAAGCAAAACGCCGGCAGGGATAATCGGTGGATTTCACTGCCTCGGATTTTAATATGCATTCACCAGCAGGAACAACAGATAATGACATGAAGGATTTAGAATAAATGCAACCCAGTGGACTTGCAAGAAAAATGGTTAGCTATAGACTTTATCTCTCGGTATTGTTGATCAAGAACAGAACCTGTTAAAATTGAAGATTGACAACTGCGAAAGCGGCAGCTCCACACATTAATTACAACTTTTCTCAAGCAGTCGTTGCTTCAGACCCCAATGGAAAGGGAACATCTTTTCTACAGCTCAAAGAATAACAACTTACGTAGGTCTCTATATTACCTTACCTTTTTGTAACGGATCGCAGTCATCTCACTCCCATATCTTCAAGGAAAATGGGGAACTTGAGACTTATAAGCGGGTGTACCGCACACCCCAACAGATTGCCTTTTAGGGAGAAGGTAATGACACTATGACAGAGTGGTATCAGAACCTACCCCTCCTACCGTGGGACCTTAACTTAGCGCAAAATGCTGAAAACCCCCAATTTCACTGACTCGGTACATATCTAATAGTATCGGCGAGCACGTCAATGAATTCGGTGTGGGAGAATGTAACGGATCGCGGTCAACTCACTCTCATATCGTCAAGAAAAAAGAGAAACTTGAACCTTATAAGTGGGTTGTCATGGGATCATTACCTTCTCGCCTGTTGAGGTATGCAGTATATCCGTTTATAAGACTCAAATTCCTCCTTTTCCTTGACAATATGAGAGTGGAATGACCGCGACCCGTTACATTCTCCCACACCGAATTCATCAATGTCCTCGTCGATGTTTTTGGACACGTACTGAGCCGGTGAAACCGGGGGTTCTCGGCATTCCGCACCAAGTCAAGGTCTCACGAGAGAAGGAGTAGGATCTGATACTACTCTGTAACGGGGTCATTACCTTCTCCCCAAAAGGTAGTTTATTGAGATATGCAGTACACCCATTTATAAGGTTCAATTTTCTCCTTTTCCTTGATAATATGAGAGTGGGATAACCGCAACCTGTTACAAGGTGTACTGCACACTCCAACAAACTGCCTTTTAAGGAGAAAATAATGACCTCGTGACATTTTGCTTCCATCCTTCTCCCTCTAATACACAAATTTTGCAGCTATTTGGCATATGAAAATGGGTGGTGGCTATGATATTTCATTCACATTAATGCAAAGTGAAGAACAACCAACTGATACAAAAAAATTTTGCAAACAAGTTGCACTAATCAAGGGCAGCTTTGCTCTTGCGTCCAGATATTGGCTTCGACAAGCCATCAAAAATTGGTATCGTGATGGCTGCAGTGGAGAGAGCCTGCAAGTCAGTTTTCAAATTCCACTTTGGAGTTGGCCAGGCAGAAGAGAAAGCATTGCTCTCCTGGTCCTGCAAACTTGGTGTGCTTGAAGATTTACGAACTCCAGCCAGCCCATCAGGTATCGTGGATTCCCCCAGGCCTGCTGGAAGAGAATTCAACCATCCTGGCTCTGAATCAGTGACCAATGTTGCTCGGCTAGCTGATTTTGGCCTCATGGCTAATCTCTTTCCTGTTACTGGTGAGAAGTCCCTGCTTCCACCATTGTTTTCTTCTTTGAACAACCTTTCCGGTGTGCCAGCCCTAGAATCAATTTCAGCTTTCTGGCGCCTTCGGACAGACTTTTCACTGGATTTCTCAGCTTCCCCGTCTCCAGTTTCCATAAGAGGCATGTATTCTGCAACCCCACCATCATTGGGCACAAAGCCGTTGTCTAGATTTTGGGATTTGAAATAACTGTGGTAAGGTGGGCCAGAACTTGGTGAAGCTTTAGGCAGCAACTGCTCAGTTAACGAATCTGAACTTCCTGCTCTGTGAACAGTCATCTCTGTGCCTTCAGCTGCACCCTTGTTATTTGAAGACCTCAGACCATAATACTTTTGTAATGTGTTCATGGCTGGAGAAACCTTTTGCTTGATTGATTTCAGTCTTAGGGACTCAAATGACTCCAACACATTAGGGTTGGGTGGACGTGGCGGCGTTCTGTTAGCAACTTTCCTTCTGCAATAACATATTAGCATGATTATTCATCACAAACATGGTGCAGATGCCTATTTTCCAAT
>CM034045.1:3346429-3425002 GCA_019804595.1 Bruguiera parviflora
AGCATGATTATTCATCACAAACATGGTGCAGATGCCTATTTTCCAATCATATGTACAATCAGACAATGGGAGAATGGGATTATAAGAGGCACTCAAACTAGAGGAGCACAATACAATCTAATAACAGTTGGTCATTCGTATCTACCCTAGACTCTGAAAACTTAATCCCTAAACTATTTTTGAAAGACGGTTTTGCAATGCCAGGTTGACCCATGGACCCTGACATCCCTGTCACCTAGAATAAAGCACATGTAAGATGCAAATCTCCAAAATGGCTAGTAACCAGGAATTTCCATGTATCAGTTTGAAGAGTAGATTAAGAATGCAACATAATTAGTACTTGAGACACTAATACATCTTTCTAGAGATATGATTCCCCTGTTAGCAGTAAAAATAAGATAAAATAAACTTAAAAGGAGCTATCTTGCCATCTCCATGGATCCATAGTTGCAAGTCCAAATGTTTACAGCAAGAAAAAGAAGAAGTATAAAAAATTTTTTTTAAAAAAAATGGAAATTCAAGTTAAAGACAGAAAATGCTTCATTCTCCAGTCAAGATATGGATGCTCATAACTCAGAAAGCAAACTTATTTCCACATTAATTTTCCATATGTTGCCCGCAGGAGTCTACAATAATAACATCAAATATAAGTAATCCTTGCCAAAGATTCTTTCACGGACTTTGTGAGCCCAAGGTCCATTACTGTGGCAAGAAAACTAAGAATCCTTTGTAATGAACAATCAGAATTCAGAACATAGGAACATTAATATAGCAGAAGATTCAAAGCACTGAAGGCATTAATTTAGGCACTACACCTGAAAAAAAAAAAAAAAAAAAAGTGAAGGTCTTACAATCCAGTAGATGCAGGGTAATTTATGCACAAATAGGGCATAGATAAATGGGGGAACACCTGCCAGAAACATTATAAGAAAATGCATGATATATAACCAAAATCATGAAATTATATACTATATCCTAAGTGTTAAATGAAAGCAATGGTTTGTAACTTAGAGTGTTGCAAAATGCAATAATTGACACATGAATAGGAATACTGGTAATTCGGTAGAAGCAATCAACGTGAGCACAAAAACAAAGGAGGTAAAGGGGTCACGGGCTACATGATGGCGAGTGCATTGCTTGTTATAATTGACAAGTAAGCGATACATAAATGAAAGTAGCAATATTCTGCTCATGCTGAAAGAGGAGACTACCTAGAAATCAAAACATTAGGTCAATAGCGTGTATTATGGCATTAAAAATAAAAAGGCCAATAACTACAGATGAAGAGAGAGAGAGAGAAGTTTTGAATTGTTACCCTGAAGAAGAAGAAGAGGAAGAAGAAGAAGAAGAAGAAGAAGCGACATCTGAAGACAAAATGGGAAAAGGCGGATGTCTTGCAGGGAATGGTATGAGTAGAGTTTTCAAAGCAAACATATGAAGATCTGTCGGCAACCCATTCAACCTTTTGATGTCAGACACCTAATTAACAGCAACAAAAAAAAAAAAAAAACAAAAGAAAACAACGCCAAAACAAACGCATTAATGTTCAATTTCAGCGTCAATTCAAATTTCGAGTAATTAACCAACTGTTCATTGGAGCCCCAAATTGAATTACAAGTATCACTATACATATGCACAGATATATGAACTGGGTCTCCATCAAATCAACATATAGCTAAGCATAAAAGGAAAAAACAAAGAGAGAGAGAGAGAGAGAGAGACCTCGACGCCGTATTTGATGGCAACACCGGCAAGAGTGTCCATCTTGGACACTTGATGCTCTATGTAGCAGCCCTTCTTCTTCTTCTTATTATTATCGCTAGCAATGTTGGCGCTTGAAGCGGACATTCGCGCCTCTGATTACCAGAGATCCGCCGTCTGATTGCCCCCGCCTCCTCTTCCTCCTTGATGATGTTAAGGTTTCGTTGGAAGAGAATGATGAGAAACAATGGGTCAATTTGGATCGTCGGGAGGCTGCGTAGCGGGAGAGAGAAGACGAAGATGATCACAGCTTCCTTCTAGTTTCGATTTCAATTTAGGTGACATGTTTAAAGTAAGGTGACATGTTTCATACGCGTCACGAGACCTCCTTATATAAAACACATTTTTTTTATTCTCTTATATATATATATATATAATTTTTTTAATAAAAAATAATTTCTTATTTTATAGATTTTATATTTTATTATTAAAATAAAGTTACAAATTTTAAAAATAGTAATAATGTATCAGAGATCGGTCGGTGGTTGGGAGTGTGAGATTTTATTTTTTATATCTATTTTTTTTCTTGTATATATCAATATCTCATAATTAAAAAAAAATAACAAGTCAACATACGAGAAAATTATAAAATAAATAAGGATCCAGATTTTGAAAAATATAAATAAAATTAAACCGGGGATTGGGAAGACAGGGCGGCCAGAAGGTGGAGGTGGGGACCGCCGGAGTGCGATGGGTTCACGGGCAGCCGGCATAGTGCTAGCGAGGGCGCACAGAATGAAATCGAAGCTGCAGTCGGCGTTGGAAGCTACGGTTTTGGAAATCGACGACGTGTGCCACCGGCACGCGAGCCACGCCGCCGTCAAGGACAGCACCGCCGGCGAAACTCACTTCAACGTGATGATCGTTTCGCCCAAATTCGACGGGCAAAGCCTCGTGAAGCGACACCGTATGGTATACGATGCACTAGCGGACGAGCTCCGTTCCGGATTGCATGCGCTCTCCATTGTAGCCAAGACTCCCGCGGAAGCCGCCGCCTCCCTCAAGTGACGGCGATTGTCGATTCTCTCTTAATAACCGATCTCAAGGTCTCTTTCTTTGTCTGCCTTTCGCCCTTTTTTGTTCTTTCGTTTCTCAATTTTGTTTGGCCTTTTCTTTTGGCTGTTTCACTTGTTTATTATTATTATTATTCTTAATAAATATGAGATAATGTTGTTTACAGTTTGATGCTTACTGGTTCAATAATGAATGGATCTGTTAGGTTTAGAGGCGGCCTGGTTAATATGGTATGTTGTATCTTTTGTATATTAGAATGCTAATTTGAAAAAATAATAATAATAATAATAATAAAGTGGGAATATAAACTGAGGATGGTTCAGAGCAAATGAGATACTTAAGAGCTCAGCTAATTGGGAAGAAGAACAAAATTGGATTGATTTTTTATTGAGCGTAGCTAAAAGGAACAAAACAGGTTCCAATTGTATTTCCCAGGTATTGAATTGTAATACCGAATTGGTTTTATTGAACTCGGATAAAGTGAATAAGATATGTTGCAGTTGCGTTACTTGAGGATTGTATACTGAGTGGAACACTTTGTTTAGTGTAAAAGGTGCACAGAATATTCGGTGGCCACTGACCATATAGTCTCCCATTTCCTTTTCCTTCCATACTTCACCGATGCATTGTTAGTACATGGTGTAATCTTCTTTCTCCAATAGTAGTTGTGTGGCATTTGGATTAGCTTAGTTTTAGTTGATAACTAATTGATTTACGAAAAACTAGCACAAGCTCCAAATTCGAGCTTATTAAGGCAAATTCAAAGAAAGAGAAAAAGATGGCTTGCTATGTTGCCAGAGAAAACAAATCCATTAGAGATGAGTTGGGAGTAATCTGGTTGTAACTAGGAAGATGCTTGGCAACATACCTTAATGGCAGAAAAGCAAAAAATTGACAGCAAGCTATCTTGCCAGGTTAAACCAATCATTAGAGATGAGATTGGGGTAGTAGTTATCTAAGTCAGAGGATGCTTACAGTGTGCCTTAATGGCAGAAAAGCAAGTGTGGTACGATGGTGCTAGGATTATCTAAATTAGGGCTTGCTTGTGAACATGCCTTAGTGGCAGGAAATCATGGCACTGTGGGACGGGTGGAATGATGGTGCTGAACAACAAGTTTCAGGGTCTAACTTCATACTTATGCTCCAGAACATATTGTTGGCTGGTACATCTTGCACCTACAGATTTTGGGTTCAATCCCAAGTGGTGATTGCCTAAATGCAATACATGAGGAGGAGTCTTCCTACACGGGCACCACTACATGCCAACCAAGCCTCTCTCCAAATCATTCCATTGGATTGGGTGTAATCCTGAAATCCCGCCTCCAATCCTAGAATTAAGCTTATAATCTTTGAGACAAAATTCAACTACACCTACAAAGGTTTATTTTTTGTATGCTCATAAACAATAACGTCTGACATAAATAAATTCATTTAAACGGAGCTTAGCATGTCTAATGGGCATGTGGAGAATTCAGAAAATGGTTGGTGGCACAACACTTGAAAGTCTTTTCTAACATTCGATTCATTGTTGCTACAAAGACCATGATGTGCTTTCAACTAGGATCACTTTGGTAACTTAATTGTGTGTTCTTGTTGATGGTTTTACTTGTCGGTTTGTTTCATAAGAATTTCTGCTACTTTATATGCAGTCTTGGGCATGTTGGATAGAATATCACTTGATGCTAAATTTTTCTTGGTTGGATAGGTCAAGTTCTCACCTTGCAGTTATGGGAAGGCCGGATCTCATTTCAAAGTCTTACTACTTGTCCACTGGCTCTAAAAACGTTTATTCAGATCTTGCAAGACTTCAAATAAGAAATGTGAATAGATAGTCTACCGTATGATGTGCTTGAATACCAGCAGACTATTATCCTCTGGGGTAACATCTTTTTCTGCTGGCTCTGTACTACGGCTCTTGATAGTGCTAAATTTAGCGCGGTTGTGCGTTGTCCTATCTACCCATTACGCTGGAATCAAGATTCTCACTAAGAATTGGATATCCATGTCCCTAAGTGTAAGCTTCAAGTCGGCAGCTTGGTGAACCGGCTTGCCTAAGCATCTCCCAAAAATCTTTAAACCAGTAAAACATTATTCAAGAGTGAAAAATATCGGGGCTAGATGCCCCTCTATCGTGGCCCAAAGGCCCCCAATATTGAAGCATGAAAAAAAAAAAAAAAAAGGGCTCCCCAAAGGAAGCTAAGGATGGCCTTGGGCGCCCGGACTGCCCCCATTCAAGAAATCCACTAGACTTCAAGGAGTTTACTAGACAAATAATCTAATATTTTCTTAAAAAATTTACATCGGCTAGAAAGAGAGGTTTTAACAGTTTATTCGGGCTCTTGACCCAACTCATTCATGTTAGATTAGACTATATTACAAATCGCACTCCGCTCTAAATATGAAATGCAGTTGGGCAAATGGCGTGGAGAAAAGGCTGTCTGTGGGGGGTTAGCTGCAGTTAGACTGTCGCCAATTATTTAAATTAAAAAAGGGGGGGGGGCGGGATGAAGATGAGATGCTATTTTAAGCTGTCTGTGGAAGCGGAGCCCCGCCCGTCTTTATTGGTTTACCAAAGGATTTTCCTTTCAATCGCTCTGTCATTAACTTCTTAAACATTAACATAAAAAATAAAAAAATAAAAAGAAAAAAGAAAAGGGCACCCTATATTCTTTCCTTCCGTTACTTCCTTTCCCTCTTTCTGAATCTCCCTTTTTTTCAGCTTCGCCTGTCTTCCCCGTTAATTCTCATATAGAGGATCGAAGGGAAGAAGGCAAAAATGAATGGGAAGGCCGCCATCTCCAAAGAGCTTAACGCCAAGCACACCAAGGTCTGCCTTTGCTCTTGATTTTCGTCATTCTTGTTTGGGGACCCGACAGTGACATTACCATATGTTTATACGTCTGGCTAATGCTCGCAGATTCTAGAAGGCCTTCTTAAATTGCCAGAGAACAGAGAATGTGCCGATTGTTTGAGCAAGTATGCATTATGAACCATTTCTGATGTTTAACTATATCACATAGTTGTTTATGTTCTAAGATTGCGAGAATATATCATGGGCTGGTCCAAATTAGAATTTCATCATAAAGTACCCAATGCTTTCTGGGCCATCCCAGGTCCATTGATGAAATCGTGCTAGCAAGTCGAAATTTGCTTCTCATTATCAAAATAAATAAATAAATATATAAATAAATAAATATATATATATATATATATATATATATATAATTTTTTAATTTTTTTTTATTACGTATAGATGTGGGGCCGCCACACAAGTATTCGTTGGGTTTTCGTGTTCATGCGATCTAGAATCAGTCTGAAAAAAAAAAAAAAATTGCGTCGCTTGAGCTAAGCTGGTTTCTTTTTTTTCTCTGCATTGGCAATGCAATTTTTCTTTCTTTGGTAATCCAGGGCACCGCGATGGGCAAGTGTGAACCTCGGAATATTTATCTGCATGCAGTGTTCAGGAATACATCGAGGTCTAGGGGTGCATATTTCACAGGTTTGAACTCGTGCATTAATGCTGCTGTCGTTTATGCTCTTGCAAAGTACGTACTGGCAGAGTTTGTGTACCTTGTAGGTAGAACCATGCCGGCCATTGTCATCGTCTTCTTCTTCTTCTTCTTCTTCTTCTTCTTTTCTTTTCTTTTTTTTTAATATATATATATATATATATATATATAGATATATGGATATGGTAATTGTTCAGATTGATACATTCAGAGCAATATTGAATGACCATAAAAGGCATCTATAAAAGAGAAGAAAAGAAAAATCTGTGGATAGATGATATTTGGTTTTAAGTTTTGCTTTAGCATAGACATGGGGAAATTTTGAGTGATCATATTGTGCTAATATTTAATATTAAAATTACTCTAATACCTATATATTTAACATTCATATGCAAAATTAATTTAAGACTTAAATCAATACAAATTAAGGTTCATATTAAGTATAACAAATATATATATAAAAAAAAACAAATTGATTTTTAAAAGCAGCCTAATCAAATAAATAAATAAATAAATAAATAATATATATATATATATATCATGGACTGGGTCCACGGTGGATGTTGTGCGATAAACCAAAGGTTAAGTTTAAGGGCACCCAATTTGTGTTTTTTAGGCCTTTAACACATTTTTATGACGATTGTTGCTGGGGGAAAAAAAAAAACTAAATTAACTGGCCGCATGGTGGGCGTGTAAGCGTGCACCGTCGGTTTAAATTACCTTGGATTTTTTATTTTTTATTTTTTTATTTTTTTTTTACTAAACAATAAAAGCAATTGTATTGGAAACTACACTGACGGTAACTTCACCCTTTCCTGCAAATAGGTACGATCGGTTACTTTGGATACATGGCTTCCACAGCAGGTTGCTTTTATGCAATGTAAGAATACGCTGTTTGTTACCGTTTGTTTTGGTGTCAATTTTGAAGTAACTATTCAATTTTGCGTAAGTGTGTCTCATTCAATTTCGAAAATCATGGTTTGTGAAAAAAAAAAAAAACAAAGAAGAAGTCGATGTAAGCTTCTCTTGATTCATCGGATGCCAGCATGAGCCTCTGCGTGGATCCCAGACGCCAAATAACCACCAAGCATTCACGTCGAGTTATTGGCTAACTTTGTGGTAATGTGATGATTAATATGAATTCATGCAATGTATGGTTGGGCAGCCATGGGCAACAAGAAGTCCAATAGTTACTGGGAAGCAGAGCTGCCAGCAGGCTTTGACAAAGGCGATATAACGAAATTCATCCGTACCAAGTAAGAAAACCTTCCGGTCCATGTAATCAATTGGCGTCTTTGTTTATCCCCCCCCCCCCCCCCCCACCCCTTTTTTTTTTTTTTTTTGGGTGGCTACCAGTTAATTTTATTGAATGAGATTTTTCCAGGTATGTGGACGAGAGGTGGATTTCAAGACAAGCAGCACAGCATACTCAAGTTGGTGGTGGTGAAAGGAGCTGTAAGAGTGGTGAGTTAACAAAAGGTCCAGCCAAAAGGGACATGCGCGTACCTGCTGCTCAGAAAAGAAGGCATTCTCTCGGGGATGAGATTTTCATGGACGGAGCCAGAAACTTAACTCTGGGGGGATGAGATCAATTAAGATTTTGTTATGGAAGCCGAAATGAGGATTTTCTTAAAATAACTGTGTGTATCTTTATGCATATTGGAGTTCTACAGAGGAATTAGAAAGTAGCTGTATGTTCTCTATGTAAATTGATGTCCATAATCGGTGCACTTAATAACAAGAACAATATTGACTATTGACACCACCCTTTTATTCCATCAGTTGCATAAGAATCACCTTCAGGCTCCAACCCAGGGACGTTAGAAACAAAAATTTATGAGGCCATTTGATGTGGCTATGGTGAGTGGGGCTAATGTTCAGCAAGCAACCAGGTCTGTGTTTCTTTATTTTACTTCTCGATGTTTGAGACTAAAAGTCGAGGAATCAAGTGTCTTGACAGACAACTCTTAGTACTGCTCATCCAAATGCTGATTGATACAAATAAGCCTTTAATGACCACAAGAAAAAAGTAGGTATATGTATAGTTCAAACCATTATATATCGCGATTAAAGATTTCACAAACATTTTAATCGAAAATCATGCCTTATCCTAAGAAAAATGCACCCAATCAACTTTGTGTTATTTGCCACCAAACCCTGATTATCGAAAGCATTTAATCTGCATATGTCGTGATGTGAGAAGCCTCTTCACCGCCCAAAGCAGTGTTAGAAGAAAACCATGGATCGTCAGCGATGAAGTACTGCATCCATGAATCATCATTGTCTTCTTCGTCCATGCAAGTTGTTGATGATGCAATGGGAACATCCGGCGATATGGCCTCGCAGTTGTCATTTATTGTTGTGCCTTGTGGTGGGCTCTGGCTCTCCATTAATGACATGCCACTACATTGGCCTTCTTCTTCTATTTCAGAGCACAATCCATTCTTCTTGAATACACGACACAATGCGTACGAGTCCTGCGGAGAAAACAAACTTGTTCTTATTTTTGAAGTGCAAGAAAGGGAATAAAGTTCAAAGCTTCTTAGCAAGGGAAAAGATCTTTTGATCATGATCGTAGATGATTACGTGTAGTACTGATCATGGAACAGTCGATTATTGAGGCTGACTTTGGGATCTAAATTTTTGTCATGAAATGAAACATATCTGCGAGAAAGCTCTCTTGTGGGGTCAGCTGGCTAAGGTAGGGTTGAGCCATTGGCTCAAGTATTGTTGTACAAAAGGCACATGTGAAGTATTAATCCATTCATCCACAAGCTACTATTCATCCACTTTTCGACACGAAAAACAAGCCAAGAAGAAAGAAAAGGAAGTTGCAGCAACTTTGCTGCAATCTTTTCCTCATCACATGTTTCCCCCATACTGTTATTTTCATTCAAAATGAGCACTGCTAGATCAATGGTGACGACAATGATAACAAAACAATTTTCTTTTTGGGATGTAATTAGCCACATAGCATGCATAATGCTAATTTCTATTCTCTCTCTCTCTCTCTCTCTCTCTCTCTCTCTCTCTCATGCTCTATATACATACATACATACATACATACATACGTACATGCAAAAACCAGAAGCAAGCTCATTGGTTCATTTTGCTGTTTGGAATAAAGCAAAAAGTAGCCGACACCTCCTTACACCACGAAAGTATTTGGGGTGGGGGGTGTTTTGCTTTTATTTTGTTATAGGCTTAATGATTTCAGTAGTCACGGAATCCAGAATTATAGAATAGAGAATATAGAAGATAAAGAAATTAACAAATTAGATAATGGGTGCAAGAAGGATTGACTTAGAGCATTGGGATGGTACTTTTGTCTTGTTACAGAAAACAAAGTGAAGGCGAAGTTTGTCTCATGGCAGACAGGTCTATATGACACCGGCTGAAGCAACGAATATGCCAGAGAGTTGTTTGTGGGGTACATAGTTATGTTACTAAATTATTATTATATTTGTCTATATTTTATATAGACAAACTATAGATTAGAAAATAGCAAAAGCCCTAAGCCTCTCCCAACTTTACGTGCAATTCAGGCACTTCCTGTCTCCCTCCTTTCTCTCTCATTATTGTTTTACAAATATGCGCATGTAATTGCCAATGAGCACGCTATTAATATATTGAAAATTTTGGAAGATGAAAAATAAACAAAATCATACCGATTAAACGAAAAAGAAAATCAGCATAAAAAGTAATTTATGTCGACTCTGGCTGCCACCAATTGGATTGGTGGGGGGTTTGTGTGACGTAGAGTTCATTTGTTCAAAAATACTCATCAAATGCCTCCTATTTTCTTTTCGCCTTTTTTTTTTTTTTTTTGGTAGAACTAGGCAGCCAGTTTGCATCTGAATAAATATGAAACTGATATTGTCACTGTCATCGATTAATTACAAACATAGAAAACAGTTGATTAATGCATGCGCATAGTCCAATTAATTAACCCTGAGTTAGAATTAACGGAATGTCAAATCTAAGTTAAAAGAACAAAAAAATTTAAGTGGGTATAGATTTGCGTGATTTAAAATTTTTTGTGTTATATATATATATATATATTATAAAAAAAAAAAAAGTAAATATAAGAAACATCAGAGTACCTGAATACTAGAACAGGCATCCTCGCACTCCTTGTCATCAAGGCGATATTCATGCATGACCCAGTCGGTCCTAATCCCCTGGGGAGCTCGGCCTCTGTAGTAAACTAATGTCTTCTTCATTCCAATGGCTCGATTCTGGGACGCAACCCTTCTGTCCTTCCCAGTGGACTTCCAGTATCCGGCCCTTGTCGCCCTATTGGTCCTGAACCCATTCGGATATTTCCTGTCCCGTGGTCCGAAGAAGTACCACTCCGGGTCTCTACTCGGCAAAAACGATTTCTCTGCAGAAGTAGCAAACAATTTCTTTTCATCGTCAACTTGGTAAATATCGAATCTCACGGAAATTTATTTTTCCTTATATCAGACAGAACGCTAGAAAAATGAGATCGCTAGCAGTTGACATGTAATTTAGCAGTTGATATGGACGCATGGCCGTCTGGATAGAAGAACTGAAAATGAGATAGGTGAAGTCATGGCGATCAGATCAACATATCCTTGTGAAAGCCAAGATAAACATGCGTACATCTCACCTTTTCTTGTAAGAGTACGGAACAACCTTTTTAACTTTGACCTATGATGCCATATGGCTTAAACCAGCGAAGATTACGATTGAGAAAAAGGAAATGAGGTGTGGGGATGAGTAGAAGGAGAAGGACCTGCTAAATCCCAAGGCTCACATTTGTAGAGATCAACTTCAGGAATGATGTCGAGTTCAATTTCTTGGCCATTGATCTTTCTCTTGAGATAATAATTGACAAGCTCTTCGTCGGTAGGATGGAATCTAAAGCCAGGAGGCAATCCCACGGGAGCCATCGTCTCTCTCTCTTTCTCCTCTAACTCCTCCAATCTCTTTTGCAACAAACAACATTTCCATTTTTTCCCGTATACTCACTGCCCTCTTCATATAGATATGTAAAGAGATCCCCCAGAATCCTTGTGTCTTTTGTGTCATCGATCTTTCACTTTCTCTTTACAGATTCTTGCTTTGGACAAGCGTTTGTTGCAAGCCTTTTCACCCTATAAGCTAATACATACACACACACACACACACACACACACACATATATATATCCTCAATATATGCGGCGATGCTTCTACTCGACTCTATAATTTTTTTTCATATCGAGAAATCCATTCGGGCAAGCCTGTTTTTAGAATGGCATTTCACGCCACAGCTCTCCACTCGAAAAAATAAGATGCATCTGGAGAGATCTACACTTAAAGCTGTACGTCTAACCTATAACTTACAAAATCCCAGCTCGCCCTTAGCATCGATCTACCCACGGCTATTTCGACTCTATATTGCATACAAACTAAATGACAGCAATGGCTTTGTTTTCTCGAAGCCGGGTCCGTTGCCGCTCTATTGGTTACGAGCCCATTGGGATACTTCCTGTGCCATGGCCCAAAGGAAGCACCACTCCGGGTCTCTACTTCCGCCGAAATGATTTCTCTACGCAACCGGCCACCGTCCCCCCCGGCAGTGGAATCATAATTTTTTATGACGTTACAAATAGAAAGTGCTCTCAATTTCGCTGACTGAATTTTAGGACAAACAATTTTCATTCTAAGTACTTTGACTCCTGAGTGACTCTAGGGTACACGACAAAGCTGATTTAAGTATAACGTAGAGTACACGACGGAGGATACGACCGTGAGAGCCCATGAAAGACTAAAGGGTGCACGACAGAAGCTGATTCAAGTATAACGTAGAAAAACCCCAGGAATGTGTTCCTAGAAAATTTTTCTTTTGACAAGTTATTAACTTGTTGGTAAACGTTTCCAGCCAAGTCCGAGTGATCGCTTCTTTGCAACAGTAAAAATGTCAATTGCATACTCTTGAACTAAAGATACATACAATAACACTCAAAATACAAATACCCAAACACAGACAAATGGAACAGGTCTGCCAAACAGATTTGGGCAATTGAAATCCTTTTAAGAATAACTCCAACGTTCCATACCTACTAACTGATCTTTCGAAGCGTATTCACGTAAGTATAACTGGAAAACAACACGAAAAGCTTTCGGAACCTGCAATTTCAATGTCATCGTACAGCAAATAAGAAGACAATCCGTTCAGCTTTTGACATATAACAGATTGCATAAAAGGGCAAACATCATTAATGCACATCAAAACATTTACTTCTAGAGGACAAGAATTTAGGAATATAATGAAAAGAATACAGAATATCCAACGAATGATAAAAAGATAAATAGTTTTTCCCAAGTGGTTTCTGGTTAGCATACCAAACCCATTGGCTTGAGTGTTCTGCCATGGCATTGAAGCTCTTGAAAGGGTTCTCATTTAGGAAACAATGCATTGACCCCTTAGACTTCAGGGCTGACAACAATGACAACCAAATATCGGCTGGTCCACTGTACTTGCGCAGAATGTTGCCACTGACCTGAAAAAATTGGGAAATGAACCAAAACAAAGTTGGATTAGAGAGACAGAGAGCGTGGAAGAGACAACAGAAGATTAGAGTATTTGCATTGACCAATCTTCCTTCACAGCTGGAAGAACCTTGTATTGTATTGTCTAACATTAAAGATTATAAAATAAAATAAAATAAAGAAAGTAAGTAAAATGACAGGGCTTTCTTGTTAAGGGTATTCTACGCACGATCCCAACACTTTAAAGGTGTTCAGTGTATGTCCATTGTTTAGGTATTAGAAATTTAATTTTTCAAGTGGATGGATAACTGCATATATAAGGGGCTTTTGAGGAAACAAAAATAATATATGAAGATTTATTGGTAAGTATCCTAAAAATCTTGGAAATTCCAAGTAAAAGGCCATATCTTATATTTTATTCAAAAATATATAGTATTTCCACGGACGAACCAAATGGCACCTTGAAGGGAAACCAAAAAGAAAGAGATGCTGAAGAATAAGAAAACATACGAGTTCCCAAGCTTCAATACTTCTTTGTGCACAACGCAAGAGCTTGCTGCACATGCAACACAAAAGGGAAAATTTTATTAACAGAATCACAAGACCACAAAACAAAATGATGTGTTGTTAAAGATACAAAACCACAGAACAAATGCATATTCCAATATCATTCAGTCATAATAATTAAAGAAGACAGACACATGCAATATACAACAACACCAGACTTCAACCAGCTAGATTTTGCAAAAACTTGTCCCTGTTGTTGAATTCTCAAGAACAAGTAGTCATAAGCTGCATTTGACAACTTGAGATACTTGGCACCCAGAATGCGTACAATAAACATATATCAAATGAAATGGCAATAATCTACAGCATACAGTGGTAATTCTACAGTGAACAGTTTCTCAGTCTTCAAAGGACAACATATGGTGGAATTCAGAGTAATTCTGTTTTAATTCTGTTCACAAAAATGTGATTAATGAGAAGTAGCAATCTTTGTTCCATCCAGTCTCTCCTCATTGACAGATAGCAATGAATATATTGTAGTCATGAAACTCTTAACTAAAAGAATTTTTCATTGGGTCCAAAATCAGGCTGATGATGTATCTCATTTTGAGATTAAGTGCCATGGGTGTATGAAGGAATACCAAAGTTCAATTAATACGTGAACTTCATCAAATGCAGTCACTTACCAGACCCCATAATGCACATCACAATGATTGCAATGACCCGAAATGCCATAGCTATCAAAAGTGATTATCTGTGAAGAAGCAGGAAAAGGTGGGATCAGGATAAGTATGCAGCATTAAAAAGCAGCTTTAAAAAGACCCCTCATGGTACCATGAAAATGAGAACCTTAATCCCTGTAACATTTGCAAGATCACAAGCATTGAAACATGATTCACTAGTTTAGTTGCAAGAAAAAGGAACATAAACAAACAAGTACACACACAAATAGTGAAAAACACTTTCTCTTACCATGTCAATTTCATGACCAGATACCTCCTCCTCAATGATTTTAGCCAATAAATCATGGTCCCACACTCGGCCAAAACCATCCTACACAATGGTTTCGTATCAAATTATGGATGCCTCAACATGGAATTCCAAATGAAAAATAAATACAGATTTTTCAGGAGACCAATTTGAGGACAACCTGCAAATCTGGATGGTCCAGGACCTTCACTTGTGGAAGAAGAATCTGCACATGCAAAATAACTGGTTATATATGGCAGAAATAGCAGAGGAAGGCCAAGGTCTTCGATACTTTGTGCTACTAACATCTTAACAAGTTTTCAGACCTCCAAGCAGCAAAAAGAAAGTCTCATTGCGGCTCAATCCATGACATGGTTGCTAAATAGTCAAATATAGGCATTTACATTTACCTTCCAAAACTTGATAACCAAAATTTTTATGATCCATACTTATAATCACCTTGAGGACAGCACAAGCCTGGTAGAGCTCAGCTTTTCTAATGTTCCCCATACCATCGGCATTACCTGTGAAAAAAAGAAATAAAAAAATGAGGAAACTATGAAAGAATAAAAGGATAAAAAAAGGTAAACATAAAAGAATATGAGCATCTGAAGATTTCTTCTCTCCTGTGCATAGCTGGAGAAGGCAAACTATTGGTAGGATTAATGTCCAAGATCCCACTGCACTTTTCTCCTCCGGCACATTTTGATATGGATTAGCAAAGGGGAGTTCTGAATTAGGGATTATCACAGCAACTAGACAAAGTAGAATATATTTGTTTAACTGAGGCTTGGACTTTCCATTGACCCAAACACAAGTGCACCCAACAATCATATCATGAAGAAACAAAGGAATTTGAATGGACATAGTTTAGAAATAAATAAAGAGCAAAAGCAGAAAAAGCTTCCTTCATGTGAAATACTTAGGAAAAGTAAGCATCACACAAAGCCAAACAAACAATGAACTTGAAAGACTGTTATTATTGAGTCTCACAATCATATTCAAAAGGATTAGAAGCCAAAAAAAGGTGGGGGGCAAAAGCCAAAGAAAAACAAGAAAACACAGAAGATACCCACTTGCTTGCTTCTCTCTTTCATTCTGTTACTTTACAAATACCTCTCATAGCCCAAGTCACAACGTCATATTCAGTTGAATTTTCACTTTACAGAAAGAGCAGATGTGGGGAAAGAAAAAGAAAAAAGAAAGTGGGAGATGGTGCAAGGAGGGGAGAGAATTTTAGATACTCAGAGCATAAACATGCTAGGGCATGGTTCTCAACTGAAGAAAGAAATCACTTCATGTTAAATACAGTCATTTGCAGCAGGAAAATTTTTATTCAAGCATAGAAAGTATTTATTTCAATAAAGTTGAATTATGTAACGAGCAGGAAGGGTGATAAAATTATAAGGACCGAGTCCATGTTAAATTAGTGGATCCAAACAAAACTTAAAGGCGGCTCAATTCAGCTACATCCAACAACGTTGTAAATAGAAGTGCTTGCTTCTCCATTGCATTGTAAAACTAAATTGCACCCCAATGGAGGAAAATTACCAGTTGACAGGCATAATATGTGAAGATTAATCCTTCTTGATATCAGATAGTTTATTATTGGAGAGAAGAACCTGCCAAAAGAAGAAAAGAAAAAAGGAAATTTAATATAAGCTTTCAACACACTATTTTGTAAACAAAAGGAAAAAAATCAAGTGAGATCAAATAAAAGAACATCTGATAATGGAGTAAGCTTAACATAAATGCAAAAGAAGGCTTGCTTACATGGACTCATCATCGGGGTGAGCAATAACCAGCAGAACACTTTTCCTGGAAAGAGCACCACCTGATCTTAATGGGAAAAGGCTACATTAATTAAACGTTAAACATGCAAATAACCCGTAATCGACCCAATAAAAGAATCATGCTCGTAGAATATACATACCCTCCTCCAAAAAAGAGGTCTTGGAACCGAAGCTTGATGAATGGAGAATTTTGCACAAGGAAGCCAGCCAGACTACTATTATTGAAGCAAAAATGAAGAGCCATTCCATCAGAGCACAAGCACCTGCACAGATGAAGATCTTTTTTCTTTTTTCTTAACATTATGCCTTAAAAAATTAAATAAATAAATAAAAATAAGAAGAAGAAGAAGAAGAAGAAGAAGAGAATTCTCATACATCCAAGTCCATACTAATTCTAATTAATTTCGCTTTCACAAAAATGTTTGGGTGGCGTTCCGATGCTCATTCCCATACAATTATATATACATAAATATGTGAAATAAATAAATAAATTAATTAATTAAAATTAGGGACACTCTGAGAACTGGGGTATGCGGCAGATTGAGATGGCAGTTTATTACCTGGCAGCTGATCGGCGGTTTGAATTATCTGCTAGCTGTAATTTGCTTGAGCGGAAAGTGGCAAAATGAGATCTGTGAAGTCTGAGGGCTTCCGACCGTTTTGATCCTGCCCAAAAATCCCCAAACTTTCCCGGCCTCCAAAAACCACCCAAATTTTCCCACGAAACAAACAGTTCTTTTCCTCAATGGTCCGTTAAACCAACTGATTTTCCACGCGTTGGACAGAGAAACAACGTATTAGTGGCATGGTGCGACCAGTTGAAACGGCGTAGTTTAGACATGTGTGCTGTACAGTTAAAAAAACGCTGTCTTCCGGTGATCACTCGGGTCTTTCGGGTTTACAAACGTTAGGTCAGTTTAACCGGATCTTTCCGGTCAGAAGGACCATCTGAGTTTCAGACCGAACCGGCCCAGTTCGGCGGCTATGACAAAGCTCTTTTCATACCATTTCAACCATATTATTCCCCGTTTCGAGTAGGAACTCTCGACTCTCAAACAGTCTTCAAATAATTCTCTAATAAAATTCAACCAGTGTGCAATGGTCTCGTTAATGGCCCTTTGCTTCTGCCTCGTCTTTCCTCGAAAAGAATCTCTCCTTCCCTTCGGATCAAAAGTAGTAACTTGCTTCGAAATTTGAATGAATGTACATTCGGTAGATTTCCGTTCCAAACTACTTCAATTAGCTTTCGTTTCTTTATTTGCACCAATAACTTCTAACATCTAACGGGTTAATTGGAATGATGACAAAAATTATAAAATTCAACTTAATTTGATTCTTCGATTTCTCTGATTGGTAACTCAAATGAATTTTTGCACTTTTAAGAAAAATCGAATGCAATAGTATTGATGGTTATTCATCGAAAGATGTGAGCATAATTCATTTCCCCTGGCATCCAAGAGTGTAAGGTCACAGAGGCCTCGAGCTCGGGATCCACCTCCCAAGGAAGACTTTCAGAGTAATTCACTGATGGAAATACACAAGCTTATGCAGTGAACATTTTACAAAAATTACTCCACTGAACTTTGATAATTTGCCATATTTCAACTCACATTTAATTCTCAATACTTGTCAAATAGACTTAAATGGCGATGTGAGTTCATAGACAATTCCATGTGCAATGGTTGCAAATTGAAACAAAAGGGCAAAGCATCGAAAACTACATGCATAAAAGTTAGTGAATATTACATGGTATGTATCACCAAATTTACACTCACTTTTAGCACTTAAGGACAGTCAGTCATTTCTTCGGTAACAAATTTGCTTTGAAGGCTTGTAGATGAATAATGAATATTTCTCAATTAACAACAAAGTGGTACCTTGAGTCCACATAGCTTTCAACATCCCAAAGAAAAGAACCAAAGGTCACGGCCTCCAAAACAAGTCTCTTCAAACCGCCGAAGCTAATGTGGATGAGTTCGTCTGCGGAAGAATCAATAGTCCCTTGCGGTGTAATAACAATTTCAGGTCGACCAAACAATGCCTCTGTGTGCTTCTCGATTATACTCAGAGCCTCCTTAGATCTTATTGTTGCATATCTTTGAAGAGTCTCCCCATCGAAAGACATCACATAAGTCCGCAAACGGGAGGCCTTGATGCTATGACCAAACCCTCCAGGACTGATGCCACCAGCAGCAAAGGCTTCAGGATGGGAAGACGCAGCTTGAAAGGCATCTTCTTCACCACTGGGATTCATGCTCTGCTCTACAGATTGTTGAATGTTATTCTCTTCGTCATCCACTGCAATTGGAAGCAATTTCATCGTCTTCTCAAGCTGAAACCTCTGATCAACCCGCTTCAGGAAATATCCATACATCACAGAAGCTGCGTACACCTGACCAACCCTGAGTTTGCTTATCTGTGCCACAGAGGTTCCATCTTCTAGTCGATTTCCTAATATGAGAGCTAGGTGATTCTGGATCATCTCATGGGCATCTGGAGAATGAAGTCTCTGAAGCTTTTCATCTTGGCTAGGACATGTATCCACTCGGCTCGATGGGTCATTGCTAGTGGAGGCTACGGTAGGTATCAAAGAAACATTTGCATCCATGAACTTCTGCACAACCAAGGCATACAAAATCTCTTCCAAAGCCTTTCTCCTTTCGTTAGCCCTCACCTCAGCAATTCTCCTATTAGTTTCAGAAAACTCATCATTGGATTGGATTTAACCAGGCACAAAATCTAAAAACCAGCATAGCATACAACACAGTCATCATTTAACATCAAGCAACTAACCTATACAATACAAGGTCAGTCCCAGAATCTGAAGGCTCATCCTTCTTTTCCTCAGCATCCCGGTCAGATTGAAGTTGTTCGAGCTGCTGCTCGACTGCTGCAGGCATGAGATGAGGATGACTTATCAAAATCTGAGACAAGAGCTGACCAACTGGAGATTCCAGCTGTAGCGGAGCAATTGGAGCTATTGACCCAGTAGAGTCCGAAGACGAGGAAGCTCTCACTACAAGACATCTCCTACTTCCAAAACCCAATCTCCTATGCCTAGGCTTCGAGTATGAAATCGATGTATAATGCTGCAAGCATTTCAATTCCAAAAACAAGGTCAAAATTCAAAACCAATGATAATTTTCTCACACTAACTTTCGAATTCAAAGCAGTCAAGCTAATTTTCTCGTATTTTTCTCGGGTCTTTTCTCATAAATAAAAAATATTCCAACTATGAAACAACAACAACAACAAAAAGCCACCTTTCACAAAGTAAAAAAAAAAAAAAAAAGAAACCCTTATTATTACCTTAATTGGGACACCAGATGAGACATTAGAACGAGTAAAATCAGGCCTATTGGCGGCGAGAAAAACCGGTCTACCGACAGAAGTGGAAGGAAGCATCGAGATTCCGATCGGAGACCGAACAACGCTTGCTGCTGCGGTTGCCTCCATACCCAAACTCCCTATAACAACAAAAGAACCCAAAATAAAAACTAAAAAATAAAAAAAAAAGGAAATCCAATTTCGAGGAAAAGAAAAACCCAATTCCGTCATTGACGACATAAAACAAACATATGAGATGATTAGAACAGAATATTAGTTTAGCTGGAAGAAAGCTGACCACCTTGGACAAAAATAAGCGGAAAATACACAGATGATTAGAACAGAGGGACGGAGCGAGATTGGCAAGACAGCTAACCGGCGGATGCGATGGGATCTTTTTTTTCTCTTTGTTTTCTGAGATTTTGGGTTTGCTTGCCCGGGCTTCGCATTAATCACATGTGAGCTCTGGTGCTGTGGGCGAGTTCAAAACGTCTTTCTTTCATTCATTTCCGTGTATACCACAACCACCCCCCCCCACCACCTCTCCTCTCAGATTTCGACCTAATTTACGCTTTTGCCACTGCCTTTTTTTATTTTATTTTCTAACCCCCAATTTTGACCCATAACTATTTTTTTATTACATATATATATATATATATATGCCTAAAGATTTTAAGACATAAAGGAGAGAGAGAGCGAGAGAGAGAGAGCGAGAGTTGTGAGGGTATCATGGTAATTTGGGAGGCGAACAGAAGATACTTTGTCCGATCCGGAGGCCGAGAGGTGTGTAGAAGAAGGACGCTTGGATCGCACTGGGGAGATCTGGGAAGTGGAGATGGGGTCCATCTTGATTTCATCGGGCGGCTGCCTTGTTTGACTGGCTCTACTACTACTCGTCGAGCGTTTATGGGATCAAAGAGCCCAATTGAAAGGCTTTCACAAAAGATTTGGTGGGATAGAATCGAGACGCGTTGTGGTGGGACATGGAAAATCATTTTTGTGGTGGCATCTCTGGTTTGAATTATCGTGCACCCTCGAACTCCACGTCTGGCTTTTGTTGCAGCTGCATGGTTGGTTTCTTTTCTTCTTTTTTCTTCTTTCTTTTCTTTTTTTTTTGGGGTGGGGGTGGTCGTGGGTGACATCAATTCCATCGAGCATTTCCGGTTGATACTTTGGGAACAGCATACTTCCAGGATCTCCTTTTGCCTTATCTAAGACAACAAAATGGAGGATTGAGTCTAAAAATTCTATGTGACCCGAATTTCTTCTTAGAGATATTTAACGAGTCTAATCAAACGGCACTTGTGTGGCAATTAGCTATTGAATAAACTTTAATTGTCTTTAAAAATTAAAAATTAAAAATTGGCTTGATTCTGGTTTTTAACATAAACACAAGTCGTAAAAAGTGTGGCCTATTAACTTTTTAAGACTTTCAAAAATTGAAGTCAAGAAATGCCGTAAAAATTATCACCAGAAATAATTGACTCGCGGCAATCAAGCGGTCGTGGTTACTTTTTGATCCTTTGACGTCGGCTCTTCGTATCAATCACCTGTTTCATTTCATTTTGAGCGCTGAGGGGGTAAACACGAAAATAATGGTGTCTATAAGTATTGGGCTTAGCTACTTTCTTGGGCCGTCTTTCACCGTCCAATACCCTCTGGACCGACACGAGCTCGTTGCTCCCTAGCCCATCGCGGGCTCACCTGACCAAGCCCAGCCCGATTCCGAACTCCACCGTAATCTCCACGGGCGGGGCTCCCTCTGCTGGCCCCTCAGATCCAGTAACTCCGGCCATTAGGCGGGCGACCATCCCAATGGCTACTTGCTTAGGTCCAAGTCGCCTTCAACGCGTTTCTCCAATTTTCCGCAGACCTACGAATCTATCGAGGGTCGCTCCCGCGTAAGGGTTTTCTCCGCGCACGTAACACCAAAGATTTACTAAGAGAAGTTGGAGGAACCAATCCGCACCCAATGAGACTGAAAATTTTGAATTTAAGTAATTAAAAAAAATTAAAATATATATATATTATAAAAACTAAGTACGGGGAAATAATTTTGAACGGTAATATTATGCTAATTTGTATTTTTTTTTTTTTACGAATATAATATATTTGTAATCTTACATTTACGAATTTATTCAAGATAAAAAATAATAATAAAAGAAAATTATATAACATAAAGATATAAATAAAATATATTAAAAATATAAATGAATATAACAAATATCACTCCATGCGAAAGAGCCGCAACTTTTCCTTAGCTCTCCTGCTAACCCCTTTGACCCGTGAATGAATTATTATGTAAGATTAAAACTTCAGAGGTTCAACGTTCAACGTTCAAAAAACACTCTCTTCATCTCACCACGCCTTTCAATTTGAACGCTCTCTTGAAGTTGAGTTGTTCTCTTTGTTGTGTTTATACGGTAAGGACCCATCAAATTTCTCCTCCCTATATATTCATGCCGCCAGCAGCAAACCTGTACATGAATTGGCACCGAAGTATCTCTTTTTGTTCTTTGATTTTTTCTATAGATTCCGCTGATTTGCACGTACGAAAAATGGTTTTTGGCCGGAAGAAGAAGAGAGCTGGTGGCTACCATGCTGGCAAGAGACAACAAGAGGATGGCCACATGGAGCACGAGATCGTCATCCCCAACCATTTCCTTTGTCCAATCTCTCTTGATCTGATGAAAGATCCTGTGACTCTGACATCTGGTGTCACGTACGATCGAGAGAGCATTGAGACGTGGCTCGAAGGCGGCTATTCTAGGTGCCCGGTAACCAATCAAGTTCTGCAGAGTTTGGATCAGATTCCTAATCTTACTCTCAGGAAAATGATTCAGGAATGGTGCGTGGAGAATCGGAATTATGGGGTCGAAAGGATCCCGACACCGAGGATTCCCGTCTCCCCAATTCAGGTCTCTGACGTTCTTTTCAGCATTGCAGCTTCAGCAAAGCATTTGGATCAACCGGGGTGCCTGGCTTTGGTGAGACAAATCCAGAAATGGAGCAATGAAAGCGAGCGGAACAGGCGTTGCATCATAGCAAACGGAGCAAGCGCCTCGTTGGCAGCCGCATTTCGGGATTTTGCAACAGATTCTTGGCAGAGAAATGCCAGCGTTTTGGAGGAGATTTTGTCTACGACAACAACTTGGATGTTTCCACTTGATTCGGAAACCCAGGAGCATCTTGGTTCACAGAGTTCGTTAGCCTGCATGGTGTGGTTCTTGAAACAAAGAGATACCAATGTTTCAGCAAAGCTGAATTCCATCCTGACATTGAATGAACTTCTTGCCACCAATGCTCACCAACACGCTGAATCATTGGCACCTATCCAAGGAGTTAATGAGGTGCTTTTCGGATTTGTTAAAGACCCGACTTTCCATTCAATCACCAAGGCTTCTTTGATGGTAATTTTCCATCTACTCTCATCGACTTCTTCCTCTGATAACATCAAATCAGAATTCGTCAAAATGGGCCTGCTTTCCTTACTTCTAGAGACTATTGTTGACTCAGAAAGGAGCATTACCGAGAGAGCATTGACTGTTATTGGCAGTCTCTGTGATTGTGAAGATGGGAGACAAGAGGCTTATAATAATGCTCTAACAGTGCCAGTTATTTTGAAGAAAGTTTTGCGGGTATCAGAATTAGCATCCAAGTATTCTGTTTCTGCGATATGGAAGCTGAGCAGGTCCGAAACGAAGCATGAAGCAGAGAGAGTTCTGGTTGAGGCCGTTCAGTTGGGTGCTTTTCAGAAGCTGGTGCTGCTCTTGCAGCTTGGATGCGGTGATGAGACAAAGGAGAAGACGACTGAGCTGTTGAAACTAATGAATCCTTATAGAGCTGGATTCGAGTGCATTGACTCCGTAGATTTCAAGAATCTACATCGATCGTTTTGAAACTATATATGAAAACTTGACGTTGGACTCGAAAACATTCCTTGTCAATATTCTCTTTTTTTTTTTTTTTGGGTGATTGCTCGGATATAGACTTAGAGACAAAAGTTCGGTATATACAGTGATTAGAACTGTTGGGTGATTAGTACATTAAATACTGTTTGCGCAGGGTCTGGCAGTTGGGTTTATTGGCTGCTTGTTGTGAAGGGACCTAGGAGTACGTATATCCAAATTTCGGAACTGTCAATGGAAGCAATTCTCTAATTAGTTGGATTTTTATTTTCAGCTTCCAACTAATCGTCAATGGAATTCTTTGTCGTAAAAGGGGGGGAAAAAAATTAAAATTTCGTTGTTGAGTTGTTTTCAAATTTCTTAAAATTTTGTAACCAAAGTAAAAAAAGTCATCTCTATCTCTAACTGATAACTCATCCCATTTCTGCAACATAGGACGGACACACAATTCTGTGCGTCGCATGTCGAACTTCGTCTCAAGGTGCCGTAGGACCTTGTTCGTCTTAGTTTTTGAGAGCATTGCTAAAAGGTAATACATCCAAAACTTTCATTTGGATTTTACCCGTCTACATTCTATGCCACCTCGTATCACAGGTCATCGAGTTCAGGTCACACTCCAATTTCAATCATAAGCAATTGGGTCATCTGTGCACGGGTCCCAATTGAGTCAAATTATTCTAGAATTTAGGTCACTTGGTTTCAAGCTAGCTGAGTCGTGCACGGATCAAATCAGTTATATAGCAAAACTCCAGCTAATATTATTACAAAGAGATATTCTCGTGGCTACACACACTCGAAATCTGAATACTGCTCATGAGAAATATTTTCTTTCAACACCTCAAGGAGTCGTGTTGAAAGGGAGGGAATTTCACATTGGATCACTTCAGAAAAAGCGGTTCAATTTCTTCTGCGATTGGTCTCTAACCAGTTGATCCGTTGGCTACATTCAGAAAACGAAAATAATCAACCAAAAAATTCTGGCCCACAGTTTTGACTCAACGGGCGCCACGGTTTCCTCGATTTGGAGCCCGCAATTCATGGAGTAATTTGTATTTTCCTCCAGACTCTAGAAAGTCGGAACACCATCAAAGGGAAACGCAGGACCTTCCCATGGGAAAACGAGAAATGCCTATTGAGTGGATTGGACAAATGGGTATCGAGTGAATTGGACAGTTGCGCTTATGCAGGACCTCTTGGACAGTTTCTTATTGACACATTCAACGAGTATAACCCGTGCACTGAGTCAAGGCGTATGAGTAACAGCACAGAACAATGTGTGTCGTTCCTAGCAGCTAGCAACAGCTGAATGGGCTGGAAATTATACATTCAACTCAAATGGAGTTTGAAAGCTCGAGAGGGTCAACTCAGTGACTTGGAATTTTGCTTCCAACGTACAACGAGATGGATTCCAACTTACTTGAATATCCCAGTAATTTGCCGTCCTTTTTATCCGGGAAGCATTCCTTCTTTTTATTTTTTTTATTTTTTACAAAAATAAAAAATAAAAGTCACTTCTATCAATCAAAACACTATCAAATTCGCTTTTATGTTTAGACAACTATATATATATATATATATATATATAATTATTTCTCAAAAAATTTTAAAATATTCAGACGACATTAATTACTCATAATTTATTAAAACATTTTGTTTATTTTTACATTGAAAAATAACCGTCAACTTTATGGTTGCTTGCGTAATGTTTGAAATATTTTTTCCTATGATATGATGTCTGCTTTTCTCATTGTCATTATAGTACATATAACTACTTCTCCACTTAAATCAAATTTTACATCACGTATTTTGGCTCACAACAATTTATTACGAGAAACTAGAGACAAAAATAGTCTTCTTCGATGATAATATATATATTTTTTTCTTTTGATAATTCGGGGTAATGACATCTACTTCCATCACCTGTCTTGGAGAAGACAAAAAGTGATTTACTTGTGTGTGTGTTTTTTTTTTTTTTTTTTCGATTGACCTACAGTTTAGAGGGGATTTGTGCATTATTGCTTGGTAATTTTCAGTTGGTTCCCATCAGAGACAAAGAAAAAGTCAAGAGTCGAGCCCGGGACAAAATGCCCGGTAAAACTAACAATGATGGAAGCGTATTTCAAGTTTTTTTTAATACACCTTCGATAATGGCCAGAAGGTAATGGGCATACATTCAAATTATCTAAGGTTGTAAGATGGCTAAAGTGTACTGTTTACATCTATTGACATTCAACATGGTTTTCTGTTTGCAACATAGCATAATAAAATAAAGTGAGAGTAGCACACAGATACCGCACGATATTATAAGCCATATGCTACTGTTTATGTAGTTTGTCTAAAATTAAAGCGACAGCCAAGAATATCAATGGCTAGAGTTTTAAAAAAGTTATGTTCATTCTGTACTTTTCACACAAAATTCGAAATGGATAAATTTTAGGCTCACAACAAAAACAGTCACAATGACGAGGTATACATTCTGAGGCACGTTAGATTCATAAAACATGAAATAATCTCCACAATTAACGTTATCTTCCATTGTCAGTACAACACACCTTTTCCCTGCAACTAATTATCAGATGCCGCAAAGATATTATTGGTTTTTGTACCTCTTCTCCACTTCCTCCAAATTCTGGATCTCCTTATAGTATTTGCATATTCGGTAGACACACCTACACAACATGCGACAGATCACTCTATGAATGTGAGGAAATATCTATGAGCAGAAAAGCATACAGGAACCTCTTAGTAGGTGAATTCAAATGAAATATCTTTCTGAAACAATTTGATCTAGACAACTTAATGCATTTTGATTTACGGGCTATCTGTCTGCGTCCTTCAGATAGATGATCATACACACAACAGTTACACAATAGTGAAAATCACAATCCCTTGTACTTTATCTAAAGACTTAGACACCATGTCATAATAGAGACAAATCAGAGTGAACCCTTGATACTTGCCAAAAACAACCAAAACTACCCACAGTTGGTAAAGGTATTAAAATTTGAAATCCAAACCGGGCCATCCAACCCAAGCCATTGACTACAATCATCAAATCCACACACATATAACTCCAAGCAAAGTACAAAGCAGTTTACATCGAGTGAAGTAAAGGAAGAGATGAACAAAACATTGGCAAAGAAGCAAGCGGAAAAGTTTGCAGCACTTCAAAGCTTGAAGTGTTGGAGGTCAGGTAAAGAACAAGAAGCCGGTATTGGAGAGTGTGTGCAGGGCCCAGGTGTACTGGATCACAAGTAGATCACTAATTTTTTGTTTTTTTCTTACAAATAAAGGAGGAGAGGACATAGAGAAGAAAAGGAGAGAAAAGGAAACAAGGAGAGGGTACAAAGAAGGAGAGAAAACCTGTACCTCCACATATCAACCTCACCATCATCTAATTAAGAACTAGATTGAATAAGAAGATTATAATCAATGAATCCATATGCTTTTTCCAAAACTTTGAAAAGAAATAAGTTGTTAGAATGAAAGAATCATACCAATAAAGAAGACAGGTAGAAGCACAGAGAATCACATTCCTTTGAGATTTGTACATCTGCACAGCAAACAAAAGTAGTGAGGCAACCAATTCAAAGTAATTAACATCACAAGTTAGAAGGTAACCACTATGTATAAAATAAGATGTGGATTTTTCATTGCCACGAAGCCTTGTTAGTTGGAGAAATGATTCAAGTGTTATCATCTTCTTGACCTACCATATATCCATACAAACCACATCTCAATCCATGCCCCATGCTAATTCATACGTAACAATCTTACAACTACTCGTTTGTAGCTTTAGAACTTGACTATGCATCCATGTAACTATTGCCAAGAGATTTTATGTTTCAGGCCATTTTTGTTGAAAATAGAGTGCAAATGGAGGAAAATTTCAGCAACCAACACAAACCACCTTGGGATTTGGGCTTCATCCATTGAAGTTGAGTTAAGTTGAGAATTATCCAAATATAAAGGTAAAGTATCCAAAAATTGAAGCACACACGTTAACAATGCTCAGTGGGTCACACACCTAACTCATATCTAAAAGCAACACGTATCAAGAGAAACTTCCTCTAAGAAATGGTGGAAAAAGCAAATGGTGAGGAGGGAGGGAAGGGGATAAAGTTCCACTGACTTGTACAATTCCAATTTCAATCCTTAAAACCTCCTGCTTGTGGAGTTTCTTCTCAGCAATGCCTAGGTTAAACCTATCCTAAGAGAAGGGAATGGGGAAAGTAGCAGAGGTAAAAATGGTGAAAAATCGAACATCACTAAGAAAATGATTCCAATATATGGACTTAAAATTTCTTCATCCCTTAGGTCAGCTAGCCCGTTGAACAATGGGTTGAAACTTTGTTTCGGAAGCAAAAAAACGAACTCTCCAGTTTTAGTGAGTCACACTACGTACAAAGAGGAACCACCTAAACAACTTGCTCTTTGTAGAGACACAAAGCAGTGCTATCTCAACCAGACTAAGCGAAATACTCCTTAGCAAGAAATATTAGTTTTGTTTAGCTTTCCCATATAACGAAATTAATTTGCTTAATAAATACTTACAATGAAAATCCATTCTACTGCGTTCCATTGTGTTCACACTATCTAATAACAAGATAAAAGGAAAAAGACGAGGACGACAGCAATCAGATCGAAAGTAACTCACAGATTTCTCATAGCGATCCCTCTCGGCAGCCGTACACGTCTCGGATGTGCACATCAGACGATGCTCATTCTTCCAATAGATATCTACACACACCAGCCAAAAAAAAAAAAAAAAAGTAAAAAAGTAAACAAAATAAACTTTCTCAGAAAAAAAAAGAACAAAAGATCAAGGGAAAGCAAGCAGAATTCCGATCTTGAATATCCATTTCCAATTTAAATCGAGGAAAAAGAGAAAGAAAAAATTGAACATCGAAAAACCAGACCTAGAAGCTGAAATCCGGCGAAGGGAACGACGAAGAGAGCCGGCTGGAGGAGGAGAGAAACAAGAGAGACCAGCCGGTACTTCAACAGCTTCGGTGACGGAATGGTTAATAGCGCCACCAAGACCGCCTCCGCCGCCGCCACGTACGCCAGTATCGTCCACTGCAACGCCATTTTTCCACAGCTTTCCTTTCAACGCTCCTTAGCTTTCTAATTTGTACCCGCCGATGAAGGAAAACGAGATTATTTTGTTGGTTTAAAAAAAAAAAAATCTTTTATTTATTCTTACTTAAGTACCAAGGTTGGTTTTTTTTTTTTTTTTTTTGGTACTTTTATATTCGGTTGTTTTTATTTAAATCCCTCTGATTCTAGAAGTTTTCGCGTCACGTTACCTCGTTATCGTATTTGGGATTTTTGGGACCGTTCGATTGTGAGAAGTCTGTTGGGAAAAGCCCAAAATCGAGTTGTCATTCGGCACGCTGGGTCCGGCCCAATGCATATCCCTCGATCCCATAAACCAACGGCTAGTTACTGATAAAAATATAAAAAAAAATGAAAAACACTAACGGCTAGTTTCCTGCGTTTGACTATTTTCTATTTAAGGAATCATAACTGTTTTCAATCTACAAATAGAACTTAATACAGAAAACTTCACATTTTCAGATTTCGGATTTGTTGGAGATTTAAATATTTAAATCAGTTTGAATTTTATCGAATTACATAATCCAAAAAGACCAAAAGAAAAATTACAAAAAATAAATTGATCGGTAATAATTTTTATAATTAAATTAGTAAATAAATTATAATTAATCATGCTGTGGTTCATTGACCAAAAATAACTTCTGGTCATCGCTAATCATGTCGACATCAAGAATTTTGCCCCCATTTTCAGATAAAATACAACCACTTGAACATTTGAACTGTTCCATTGCTGCCTTGAGGAGGTCTTCAATAGTTTGAGGAACCCAGAAAGCAACTCCTTCTCTTCTCTTCTCATTTTGATCCCATGGATGGAATGGAAACACTGTGCATTTCCTTTCTCGGATTCCATCTGTTATTAGTAATGAAGAAGATTTTTGTCAGGTGACCATCCGTGTTCAGGTATATAAGCAGAAAAGAGCCATAAATGAAGCTTGTACCTCGCAGCTGTTGAGCATATGCAGAATGCTCCGGTGGCTGAGAAGTTCTTGCCGCCCCAAGCAGCAGCTTAATGAGGTTCTTATTTCCGCCAACATGGGCTTCATCAAGCGGGGTATTTCCCCATCTATATAAAGTAAGATAGTCAAATCAATAGGCAGTATTTCCCCATCTATATTGCGGTGAAAAAGAAACATGCAGCTGAATCAAGATCAGGACAAGTGCATATGGAGCTGCAGCCTAGAATGATTGCTAAAAAAGAACAAGGTGAGTTTGCGTGGGGAAAATATGAGGTATGACCAAGTGGCCACCAAACATAAAGCTTGGGGATTAGCTCTGCAATTCAAAACCAGAACTCACTCACAGATTGAATATTATGACGGTTTATTTTACATCTTACTGCAAAATACAAGGCTTCACTGCTCCAAATAAATTGCTAGAAGATCTGTCTATTAAGTCTATAGATGCACATTTTGTTTTAATTTAGTTTACCGCTCAGAAATATTGGGGCTTCAAGAGATGATAATTGCAACTGACAAGACAATGACGCTAAGTTTTAGGAGATACACGGAATATACACTGAAAAAAAATATCTATTCTACTGCAAACAACATCAGATAGTCTGTTGGTTAAAGAACCAAACTGCCCCTTGTGTGAATGACGGTAAAAGTTAGCATCCAATTCAGCCCATACCTGTCCTTCGAGAAAACGCTGGCCCCTGCTTCAAGGAGTAACTTTGCCATTGAGCACAACCCCTCTGAGGCAGCTACATGCAATGGTGTTCTATAATCATAATTTCTGGCACTTGGATTGATCCCATTGTCCAGAAACCTTTTTAAGAGATTAAAATCTCTCTTTGCAACAATTGCACAGAGAAAATCACCAGCATTCAAATCTGCCAGGCATGCCCCAGCTTCAACAAGTGAAGAAGCCACTTCATCATGCCCACTCTTCATGGCTTCAAGCAAGGGTGTGTTTCCAAACCTATCTGATAGATTCAAAAATGAGCTGCTGAATTTCTTTGGAAGTGAAAGATTTCATTATGGTATATGGGGACAATTTGATAATGAGCAGCGACATATATCACGTAAGAAGTTTACCTGTAGTATTGATATCGACTCCTTTCTCTATGAGGAAAAGAGCTATATCTTTGTATCCTTTTGCTGCGGCAGTATGCTGTAGAAAGCAAAATAATAATAATAATAATAATGTTTGTCATAGATAAACTAATTTCCTGTGTGCAGGAGTTGATAAATAGTTCGAGCAAAGCTGACTGCCAACTAGTTTGTAAATGAGGAATGATATACCAGAGCTGATCTTCCACTGTAATCTGTCTTATTGGGATCTGCTCCTGCCCCAATCAAACGTTTTAGTCGATAAAAATCCCCATCATATGCAGCACAATTCAACCTCATAGCAACCTCTGTTTCAGACTTTTGAATGTAAAGGGAGACATCTGATTCCAACAATTCATTTTGTAGATTAGAGTCCTTTCCCTGTCAGTTGAGAAATTGGCATCACGGAGTTGATTAACTCAGGAGAATTCTGAGGAACAATATTATCAAGTTCAACTCACCTCAAGGAGATTGTTCAAGATAATTCGCCCATCTGTCAAATAAATCTGAAGCATCTCTGTAAATGATCGTTTATCAAGTCTCAAGACCCTGCACAGTTCCCTAACCCGAATGGTGTAAGGCTGAGGAGTGTTACAAAGAAAAGAAACTTCACTAAATGAGCTATGTGTTTGCAGATGCATGAGAATCTCTTCCGTATCTTCAGTTCCTCCTTTTCCTACTTCCTCCTGTAGATAATAAAAAAGATTACCAGGTGTATACGTACAAATAAAAACAAAAAAAAAAAAAAAAAGAAATATCAAAGGATAATCCCCCAGGTTGCCAGAAGCTCACAAAACACGGTATATACATAAACATGTGGGCACGCTATCATAAGCATAGCTTCCTGTTTATGCTTTAGTCCTTTCAGGAAATGTAACCAAAACGGGATAACATATGCAGCAAGAAACACTACCAATTCCCCGTGACAGATGAAGTAAAGTTGGTCCACTACTTGTCCTTGTTCTGTGATCACTTCTCCAGGGAGAAAATATTCTTCATGGACTCTTATTGCCTGATAAAAACAAGATGGAGAGAGCGAGCAAGAGAGAGAGAGAGAGGGGGGGGGATAGATCGATTAGGCTTCACTGTTACAATGTTTACATAATGAACATGATGAGAAAGTGTTAAGATGCTTTAGAAAATGCAGAGACCTTGAATAACCGAGTTTTGTGCCAAAGAATATCATTATTACTACGATGATGGAAGGAATCACGACAAAATGCACATTGCTAAATACTAGAGTTCATCAAGTCATTGAAGATTATTTGCTAAAACAATCAAGTGCCCTTAGATGAGCATGCTAGTGTAAAATACGCGTGCCTATGCATTCGAATGGAAATCAAGAAATGAGACTAAATAGTTTTAGAACTCGAAGTTTAAAGGAATAGGGACTTTTTTGAGTTCAAAGAGATGATAAACAAAAGATCAAAGACACTTATAATTTTGGTTAAGTGAGAAAGAAAGCACCCTTCCAATTCAAAGCTTATTATCTATCAATATACTATTGCACAAAAGAGCATAATCTTGTATTTACCAGTGCGTAACCCCTAACAAGAGGACAAAGTTCCAAAATTACCCATTTTCAAAACTATTTACTCAGCTCTATGTACCTTGAAAATAAGATATCTATTTTATTTTTTTCTTTTTCAGTACACCAGAATCATATTTAGTATACTAGCAAGAAAAAATCAAAGTCAACAGTGAAGCTCTGCGGTAAGAAAAGATGGCTTACAATCTGCTTAATGAATCCCAATGAGCACCCCTTAAAAAGCGGAGCTTCTTTAATGTAGGGTTCATACAACTTTTGGGATATCTACAAAGAGGAAATAATTAATCATTATAAATACAATTGAAAGACTATGGTGGAAAACACAACTAATTACAGGAACCAAAACCAGTTACTAATCAATACATGCAAAAAACTAACCACTAATATCTTGTGAATGTGGCACGAAAATACAATTATCCGGGAAATAAAGACGTGGTGCTTAGTGTCAACATAAACAACCCACTGCCATCGTGACAATTGCTTCGCTGCAGCTACATTGTGGCGATGATCAACACCCTTTAATCACCATGCCCCGTTGCCAATAATTTTTCTTCTCATTTTATTTTCCCCAAACACTCGTACATTTTGACGGTATTCTCAATAGTTTCTCTATTTTCAATTTGAGAAATTTTTTTTTTTTTTTAAAAAAACATATATTGTCCATAATCTGTCTTAAAAGAGTTGGAATTATAAATAAAAAATTTGCGAAGTTTATAAAATCAGAAAAGTATACTTTTCACTCAAAGAGATACACGATTATTATAAGTTCCTAGTACATTAAATCAGTTTCAGAGAACAAGAAGTATAAGTACCTTTGTATGAATAGAAGCAGGAATATCTTGAAGAACATTAGACTCAGTAAGGCTGCAATCATACTTCAATCTCAGATGGCCTTTGATCTTGTTACTCATGCCCTTTCCCAGATTGTGTCTGTTAATAAATTTGATAATTTCGGTCATTTTATCCCTGAACTTCTCTGTCTTTGATCCTTTTACAATCAGTGCAGTCATGTTACCAAGCAGATAAGCACCGAGAATCATATCGAAAGATACATAGATCATAACAAATATCATTTCCCTGACATTGACTGCATGTATCTCTCCATAACCTACAGAGAAAGCAGATGGTCACTCCAGATATATAGAGAAACACACAAAACATTCAAAACTAGATAGTCCGGATGTCTATACCAAACTCTCATGTGAATAACAATCTTATCACTTCGTTGGTTTAATAAATCACTTGAGCGCACGGGCACTTTAGTGGAATTGAGCAAGTTTTGGGAAACTTAGTCGCGTTAAACAAAAACACACAATCCAACGGTAGCATGTAGTTAATGGTAAGAGGGGGAGAAGGAGACCCACACCCCCACGCCAAACAATTGAAATAAAGACTGAAAAGGATTACCAACAGTTGCCATGGTAACAATGGCAAAGTAGAGTGACGTCACATATCGCTTCCAAAGATCAATTTCTCTGAAGTTATTGTAGTGATAGTCGCCCATCTGTAAGCTTCCTATCCATGTGTAACCTTCCTCAGATGGGGGCACAGTAGTAGCAAGATAGTAAAAGATGCAGGCAGCAGTATGTGTGCAATAAAGCTCGACCACAAAAAGCTTCACAATTCTTGTAGAGAGGTAATTGATCCTGATATCCTTCTCCAATCTCTCAAAAAACTCTGTCACTCTGAGTGCCCGACTTAGCCTAATCCATAGCATGTACCTGACCGGCTCTTTTCTCCCACAAGCCTTGTCAAGAGGAAGTAGCCTCCGTTAACCATAAAATATACAAGTTTTCCAAATCATAATCAAAAGAAATTGACCAATTATGGAAAACAAAAAAAAAAAGGAATAGAGATATTTATAGAAATTGATAAGATTGTCATACATTATGCAGAGCTCCTTAACCAATAAACTAATTAAGCAAATCTTAGTGCTGGAAGTCAGAATATAAGCATAAAGACAAAATGAAAAACACAAGAAAAATTAAGACAAGGAAAAGAGAAAACCACCCAGCTTGTGATCTCACCCTGAAAATGGCATCCCACGGGAGGCAACCCAGCAAGTCAACCAAAAACCGGGACTTCAGGTACCTGTAAACCAAAAAAAAAAATTGCTAAACCAAGGCAAGCATATTCTGAGTAGAAGCGATTGACAACCAAAAAGAAAAGGAAAAAATTTTAACCCAGAAAAAAGGGAAGTGAATAGGAAATAGGAACTAATCTATTAACCATATGATTGAGATATGATGTACGTACCTGATGGCAATGAGAGAGCGATTGTAGACCAAGCGATAAGAGACGGGGTCGCGATAGGCGAGAAGGAAGTGGACGGCAATGTCAATAAGAAAAGCAAGTTGGCCGGCGATGTCGAGCAAGAAAAGGTTCTCCGGGAGGCCTCTGAAGAATGCGAACTCCAATGGGGTGAAGAAGGACGAGTATATTGCCCATATCAGTATGAAATGCATCCACACTGCGTACCACCTGCATTCTTCCAATTTCCGTTTGTCAATATTATTACATGTTTTGTTTTGGGTCCAATTACATGGCCGTAGAGGGTTTGGCAGGAGACGACTCGGTGGTGGGTTCTCCATGCAAAAAAATATATATTTTTTTGTTATTTTTTAGTTTTTAATTAAAAAAAAAAAAGAGAAATATATGATTTATAATAAGAGCAAGAAAGAGTGTACAACAATTATATATAATGTACAACATACTGCATGATAGTTGTCACTTATTTTATATTGTGTGATTGTTATTGTACATTTTATATCATTTATTATATATCTTATATATATATATATATATATATATATATATATATATATATATACTGTTTAGACGGGAGGTTCACCGTCTCATCTGTGTTTTGTGCATCCTCTTCCGGCTGCTAAGTTCCTAGGTTTTTTCGGTTTTGTGTTGGCACCATTTCCATTGTCAAAAAACTGTTTTTAAGAATGCAACAAAAGCTTAGAGACAAAATTTTAATGTTCCAAATTTGTTATGTTTTGCAGAAATATTTTTAATAGCCAAAGAGATAAAAACTAAAAACTTTATAACAGGATATTTCGAAAAGATTTAAACAATTTTTTGCTAAAAAAAAATGTGATTAAATTATTAGTTCTTATAAAAGTACATGGACAGGAAATTAAGCCTTTTGTTTTTTTTTTTTTCATTATTAACAAATAGCAGATGAACTTTTTGAATGAAGATGTCTCTTTTTGTTTTTTTAGGAGGAACTTTTACCATTTGGCATCTAATGAAATAGTATATTTTTTCTTCAATAAAGCTACTGTAGAAAATTCATGTGCCACTAATATCAAAAAATGTTCATTAAGTTTAATCCACAGATAACATTTTTAGCCAAAAATTATTGAACTATGAAACGTTTTACGAAAGTGGAAATATAACCAAAAAAAAAAAAAAATTATAAAAGTCACAATTGTTCATATTCAGCTCCCGGGGGCCATGGATCTCAATCCACCTATTACAAGGGCCAAACCGGAAGACTAGGCTTTCAGAATCAGGAGAACTCGAGGACTTACATGTTGTCCGGGTGAATGATGAAGCCGCGAGAAGTTGTTGACGGCCCTCTGCTGCCGCCGCCAATGCCATCCCTAACAATGTCCCTTCCAGCTCCAACACCACGGAGCGAATCATCGTTGCTTAGCAGCCCAAAAAGTTTTTTCCACCACGATTGACTTGACCTTCTATTCATCTCATCATCCTCGAACTCTTCCTCTTCATCCGGGCCATGTCCGCCGTCGCCTCCTCCTCTGCCGCATCCTCTTCTCCTTTCTGCGCGCATCATCAAGTGCACCAATCAACCCTTCGTTTTTTACAATATAAACGTTCAGCCATAGAGTGAATTGGAAGAGTATATATGTGCATATAAATGGAGCAAACGTTCGCATTGGTGCAAGTCTGTACGTACAGACTATTATCAATTGTATGTAACTGTTGCCTTTTTGACAATGGGGATCGAATATATTTCTTTTGATGGAATGGGATGCCCTTGAAACTCTTTTGCCCAAGAGAAAGACAGATTCTCTTACAGGATACTGTTAGAATTTTAGAACAGTCAGTAAGCTGGTGATGGCAAATGTAATTCCCCGGCCGTACAAATCCGACAAGATAACATTGAGATTATTGTGTTATCATAACGTTAGTAAGTGGCCCAGTTTAGCCACCAACTGTCGGTTACCATAAGATTCTATTGATTGTAACCGAAGTTACGAGAAAAAGTTAGTAAGCATTTATATGTGGGACTTATTAATCACAACTAAGAGGAAATACGGTAGGGTGGCATCCAATGAGCATTTTCTTTTTAACAAAAAGCATGCACGATATTTATTTGGTTTGGGATGCTTGCAACAGCCTTCGAGGATTCAAAGGATGGTTTGCTTTGAAATTTTTGGAACAACGGCATATGGAGAAGTTACCATTCAAGAATTATCTACAGCTCATACGACGCAGGCAAATTGTCGAATCCATAACACAGTCATTTGAGCATAAATCCACCTGGAATCATGCAGTAAGAGACGATACTTTATTTGGCGTGGAAGTCCTCCAGTAGTAAACAAGTGAAATGTCTCGAGAATATATTCGGTTTGGTTTTTTTAACCCACGATTTAAAATCGACGATTATTACTTAATGATCAATAATTGAAAATCGATAAAATCCATGGCACGTGTGTTTGTCCATGTATATGTGTCTCGACTCGCAGGCACATGAAATAGGTCGTGGCTTGGTGGCATGGACATAGGTGAGAGACTCCCAGCATGGTTGTGACGAGACCAAATAAAAATGACTCGACTCAAAATTTTCAGTAAGAACTTGAATCTAACCGAACTTGAACAATCGTAAACTTGATTTCTTAAGCTCTTTCTGACTGAACAATAAACTCATTCATTCAATGGGTCGTGACCAGTATAATGGATTTTAATTTGTCTTGCGTATACTCAACTATATACCAAAATTGAATGTCTTTACATACTTTAATTATTTATTTATATAACTTGTTTTTTTTTTCATTTTAATTTTAGTTAATGCAAAGAATTTTCATAATTTTAATTATTTTATCAGCACCGTATGTAAATATAAGAGAAGCCTCGAGGAGTTCAACTAGTTAAAACTGGCCACTTAAACAATCACGGTCTTGAGCCTTGTTTTTAGGTTTATTTATTAAGTGAATTGAACTTAAATATGCCAATCCCCCAGGGAAATTGGATCTCCTGGCGGCATGCAGAATCCACAATGATTTTTCAATAATAGGGATCGCATAAATATCTCAGTATCTAATAAAACTCACGGGACTGGGACGTGCGTATTAATGACAGTCTACGCTGGACTGGGACATGCATATTAAAGATAGCCTGTGCTGGACTGGATCACTACCATTGCCCACCAATTTCAGTCCAATCCAACGTCACGTCAATTCTCAATGGGGCCAGGTTGAGCAAATTCCCGCGGATTTCACAGCTTAGAGTACGGAAGTGTTGTGATAATAATCCGAACATAGACACAACGTCCCCGCAAAGATCCCATAATCAACCGGCGGCCTAAGGCCGAGTAGAAGGCTTTGTACTTACTCAGGGTTGAAACTAAAAACTAGAATCACTGGAAGTAAAGGGAAACATGGTTTTTTGAAATATACTTAAGGTGAGAGAATTTATTAAAAGGAAAAAGCAAATTTCGTTACAAAACCTCACGGTTTGTTAAAATATTGAATAGTTGAAATCTTCTGAATTTAATACGAGGACGAGAATAATATGATTAGGTGGGATTAACTTACGTATATTATTACATATTATGTTTATTGTCTTCCAAGATTGTTGGACTACTATATTGGAATTTACGGCCAAAAACAAAAATAAATAAATAAAATCATAATCAAATATCTCGAGAAATATGAGAAGGGTTAAAATAGTAAAGGGGAAGAGAATAGGCCACTGGCTGTATTTCGATTCGTCGGCTCTTTCTGCCCGCATCTACCGAGACTTCCTATTTTGCAATTCGAATGGAGACGTGAAGTTTGCGTGCAATTAACTACCGAAAAAGAGAGACAGACGACGACTATCATCATCGCTTTGCTTTGGATTCGACCGCGAGTCATCGGATCTTGAAAGAAATATTCTTCGTGCAGAACTCCTCAGAACAGTTGGAGACCTTCTAACAATTTTCACTTTTGTTTTGGGTATATGGAGCTCTAAAACAGGCAACAAAGAAGTCCTCGCATCATTATTCGTTACAAGAATCCGACTTAGTTTAGAATTCCCATGCCACGGTGATTATCATTCGTTAGCATCCCAAATTAGAATCGACGGAGAATTAGGAAATTTTCCTATTCCAGAAAGTAGAGAGGGGAACCAATCCCACTCCACTGAGGAATGGAAGTGTCCCAGTCCGCTGGGTAAGGGGAGTGTGGCAAAGCGAGGCTTCTCGGAAGGTGGACCCCACCTACTGTACTTGCTTTCCCCGTCCTTCCCTCGGTGTTATATAAATACCTTTTTAGGTGTTCCCCTGCCTCCGCAGCCACAAACTAAAGAAAAACCAGCATCGTCAGCCCTCTTTCTGCCTATGTCAGCTATCCGCGAGCGCTGCCGCCTCAACCTCCGCCTCCCACTTCCCGAACTCTCCGACCGCCTCCCTCGCTTCCCGCCTTCCTCCTCAACCACCGCAAGTTTCACCAACACATACTCATCCCCCTCCTCCTTCTCCGCCGTCTCCTTCAACGACCTCGAAAAGCTCCACGTTCTTGGCCACGGAAACGGCGGGACAGTCTACAAAGTACGCAACAAGCGTACTTCCGAAGTCTATGCCCTGAAAGTCGTCCACGGCGACAGCGACCCACTCGTCCGACGCCAGCTGTTCCGGGAGATTGAAATCCTCCGCCTCACCGACTCTCCTCATCTAGTTCGGTGCCACGCAATTTACGAGAAGCCCTCCGGCGATATTGCGATTTTGATGGAGTACATGGATTTGGGGACGCTCGATTCCCTTTTGCAGCAGAAGGTCAAGGGTTCGGGCGCGTTTTCTTTCTCGGAAGCCAAGCTGGCCGATGTGGCGCACCAGTGTCTCAGCGGCCTCGACTATTTACACGGCCTCAAAATCATGCACCGCGACATCAAGCCGTCCAATCTGTTGGTGAACGGCAAGCTGGAAGTCAAGATTGCCGATTTCGGCGTCAGCAAGATCATGTGCCGGTCATTGGAAGCTTGCAACTCCTACGTGGGTACTTGCGCTTACATGAGTCCCGAGCGGTTCGACCCAGACGCACACGGCGGAAATTACGACGGCTATGCCGGTGACGTATGGAGTTTGGGAGTCACGCTGTTGGAGCTCTACTTGGGTCACTTTCCGCTGCTGCCGCCCGGCCAAAGGCCCGACTGGGCCACCCTGATGTGCGCTATATGCTTTGGAGAGCCGCCAAGCTTGCCGGAAGATGCGTCCGAGGAGTTCCGAAGCTTCATTGGGTGTTGCCTGCAAAAGGAGTCCAGTAAGAGGTGGACTGCTGCCCAGCTATTGTCTCACCCCTTTGTCTGCACGGTTCGGGGGTCCGACACTTGAAACCCGGTTCTACGGGAGATGCCTAGCTTCGGTAGCTTGCGCACCAAGAAATAGGCGGCAGGATTTTGAATTTCTCAGTATTGTTTGTAGTTAGTTGTACATGCTTTTTTGTTTTGCCGTACCGCTGAAACTTGAAGGCAAGAGAACCGATGTCTCTTCCTTCCATTTTTGTAATGCTTAATGATATGCCTACTTCATTGTTCCTGGCAAATCCTTGTACTAGTTAATTCAAATTCCTTCTTTAATCGCTGAAATTTGTCTTAATAATCCTTACTTTAACTACTGATTAGCCTTCAATCTGAGAAACCAGAAACCACGTCACAAAGAGAAGATTTCCCATATGAACTACTTGATCAAATCAAATCGGAATTCCATTAAAACCCACAACGTGGGAACTAAAAATATTACTACCATTTGAGATCTAAAATCAAACTCAACTTACTTTTTTTTAATTTCCCATAAAATGACTATTTTAGTGAAACGAACAACCCCAAGACTTGCAATTTGAGAAACAAAAATAAATTAATATCACATGCCTTAAAATAAACTGTTTTGTTATAGCAAAAATGTTCCATCGCTTCCGTGCATCCGACTCTATGGGGGGCGACCTGTGGCGCCCCTCTGGAAAACTGATAAGCTGGAAAAATCATTGGGCCATGCAATGCATATACGTGCAATTAATCCGATCATAACCCCCCCGTTTTTTTTTTCTCTCCTGACGAAGCTCAAAGGTTGTCCTTGCATCAGCAGTGGGTTGAAAGAAAAAACAAAAAAAAAAAAAAAAAACGATAACCGAATCCAACCCCTTCAACCCGAACCGACAAATGTATGCAGCCGGCGTGATTTTTAAATGCTTAACCGATCTATTTTAAAACGGTTTAATTAATTTAATCAAATGTAATCATGTATCAACAAGTTAAAATAATATCATTAAAAATTATTGTCAGTTCTAGTTTAAGTATGTAAAGAACACTAATTTTTGTAAGAGGAGTTGAGTGGGTGAGAGATTCAAGTATGGAAATTACAGAGAATTATTGGAAACATGCTGGCAACACTCGGATAGCGTGGCAGCAAGAGAAACAAGATCAATGTTTACTGACTGAATTCCCTAATGCACTATAACAGTAAAATTTGTTTGGTTTTATTCGTACAAAATGGAAGGAGCTGTGATGTGAACTGAGACTAAAACCTTGGCCCCTCGCTGAATGCAAGGCCGCCATCGGAATCAGACAACCTGCCAAGCTCAGTCCAGTAGGCAGCAGATGGACTTGAGCTTCATCACACCACGTTGATCTCCAGCATGCCCCTGTGTCTTCACTTACTGCTCTCGGCCTGGATAACCCATCTAGAATTAATCGTATTCATCTTGCACTTTGAGGCTCCTACAGAAGGATGCTTACCAAGAATAATTAATAATTATTAAGATAAATAATTTATAAATTTTATATTAAAAAATAAAATTTTGAATTATATATATTTTTTATTTTTTCTATATATGCATAAATTATAATAATTTTTGAAAAAAACGACTTAATTGTAATAGTATAATTAATATATTTTTATTAGAAAATAAAATTCAAATTATTATCTTCTTCTTTATTCTCTCTTTTATAAACAAAATAATAATAATAATTAGCAATTCCTCTTCTAAGAAATTTTTAATTGCAAAATCAATAATTTTTTTCTGGTTGAGAAATTATGTGGCACAAAATACCATACCAACGTTCGTCAACATCAAGAGCGATTTATGTTGCCCCCATCTTTATCTGTTTCTTTGACATTTATCTGTGTCTCGAAACACCTGTTTATTTACAAATGGTACCCGCAAAGGGGTTGAGCACGGCTCTGTACATTTGCTTTGCGTCCCTGCAGCTCTTAAATAATTAAGGTTTTTTTTTTTTTTTTTCTCAGCACATTAGAGCTTGCGTTTTCTAAGAATTTGAAAAAGTTCTACTTCTTTTTAGGTTTTGTTGTTTGTGTTTTTTATTTTTTTTTAAATCGACGAAACTAGACCGGTTGGGGAGTAGGACTTTGATTACAATAAAATAGAGAAATTTTAAACATTTTCATGCAATGAAAAATTTTATTACGAGGAAAATGGCCTAAAACCATACATTCACTCGTATTTTTAAAAACCCCTTCGCAGCTTATTGAAATTTATGCATGAACTTGGATTTTCGCAACTACCCATCAACAAATCAAATTACTTTATTCACCTTCAATTTGTGTTTTTTTTTTTTTTTTCTTCGAGTAAATGTTATGGCGTCGCATATTCCCATTTCTCGGGTTCTCACCAATCATTTGTCCACGTAAATGTTGCGGCAAAAATGAATATATCAATTGTCCCCTGGTTATCAAAATGATCGCATTCGCAGTTAGATAAAGCAATTTGTTTTAAAATTTTTTGATATATTCTTTTAGTTTCTTTTTTTTTATATATAACAAAAAAGAAAAAGAAAGACCAAATTTTCAATTTTTCGGCAACTTATGAAATGATCGCAGCAGCCTACATTCACGGCTGACGCGCGGATCGACGCACAAGTCCAAGAAGCTACATGTTTTACATTTACACAACGCTAAAATAACAAAATTCTTTGCATTTATATAGTGTTAAAATTATTTTTTTATTATAAATTAATTAAATCTTAAATTATACAGTAAAAAAATCCTCTTATATTCCATTAAAGAATTTTTTTTAAAAAAAAACCATATTTTCTCTTTCCTTTTTAGAATTTATCTCCAATAATATTCATATAACTATTTAACAAAACAAAAGCTCAAAGATCCCATTTGCAAACATGGACAATGGGTTACTACGAAGATGTTAAATGAATCCAGTAATAAATAATTTTTTATTTTAATTTATAAATATCACAACTGTAATTAAAAAGAAAAAAAACTTGCAAATATGTGAATAAAAAAATAATAATAATAATTTCAAACGACAAATGCTAAATGATGACGCAAATTGTTCTTTAGGATCAACGTTATTTCTTGCACGACACCGAGACAACTCGGATTGAACTGCCCCATCAGTCTCTCTCTCTTTCTCCGTCTCTCTTCACATAGGAATAATATACACGGATAATTGAGAATCGGAGTGTTGATTTTTTTGGTCAGATATAGGTATGGCTTCCTTGAGTCTGGCCCAGATGCTGAGTGGCCGGAACTCCGTCGCTGAGTTCGCTCGCCCGAAGCTGGCAACTGGGCGTGGCACCAGCGGAGTTAGGTTCTTGAGGATGGCCGCGGCGGCTGCCGGAGAGCCTGATTTGAGCGTCTCCGTAAATGGGTTGCAGATGCCCAACCCTTTTGTCGTCGGGTCGGGTCCACCCGGCACCAACTATACGGTCATGAAACGGGCATTTGACGAAGGTTGGGGTGCTGTGATTGCAAAAACGGTGAGTTATGGCTTCTTTTCTTTCTTTCTTTCTTTTTGTCCTTGTTTTCTTATTTTCTTTTCAGTGGCCTTTCAATTTTTCCCAGAAAGTTGTTTTCTTTACTTGAAAAGCAAGAAAATAGAAGTGAGCCTGATCCTCAATCCGATTTATCTGCACCGGAGGAATCTTTCTCTGTGCCAATCCGAGTCATGTTTTTTCTAGTAATAGCTCTGATGTTACTATTAGCGTATAAATAGCAACAGGATATGCCGAAAACACTCAAATTCTTATATACTAAGACGCCCAAAATCCTAATACAACTACCAACAGCATATCAAATTAGGCTCATTAACTCCAACAGAAGATTGATCCTCGATCTTAATTTGCTAGGTGTCACTAGATGCAGCAAAAGTCATTAATGTGACTCCTCGATATGCTCGGTTACGAGCAGGTGTAAATGGCTCAGTCAAAGGGCAGATAATTGGGTGGGAAAATATAGAACTCATAAGTGACCGGCCTCTGGAAATAATGCTGAAAGAGTTCAAACAATTAAAAAAAGAGTATCCAGATAGGATTCTCATTGCTTCAATCATGGAGGAATATGAGAAGGCTGCTTGGGAGGAGCTTATTGACCGAGTAGAGCAGACTGGTATTGTAAGTTATTCTCATCACCTGATTCTGGATTGTTACTGTATCTTTGCTTCATATCGACTAACATTCTTGAAGTTGTTTCTTAGGATGCCATTGAAGTGAATTTCTCATGTCCTCACGGTATGCCAGAGCGTAAAATGGGTGCTGCAGTGGGACAAGATTGTATGCTGTTGGAAGAGGTTTGTGGATGGATAAATGCAAAAGCTACTGTTCCTGTCTGGGCAAAGATGACCCCTAATATAACAGACATAACACAGGTCAACTTTCTCTTTTGTTACTTTTTAGTGTATATATAACCACTAAACTTCATTTCCAATTGTGGATTGTGGGAAATTATAGCGTGTACATGTTACATAGGAATCTGTACATCTCATCTAGGCCACAGGCAGATTTGTTTGCTCATTAATGGGTTTCATTAGTTGTTGACTACCTTCTTTTTATCTCCATGTTTTTCACTCGGCGGCATTTCGCCTCTGGGATAACACTGGGAACTTTGCTGTCCATTGGTACAAGCACAGGTGCAATGCAACTGTGCATTCTTGCCATCCATATTTCATATATACTAGCTAGTGGTTGATGCTGTGCATTGGCTGCATTCCCCTAGTGGCTTGGGGAAGATTTTCCAGGATTAGCAATGTTGATACGTGGGTCTGGGACATTTCTTATAATGTTCATTAAATTATATATTACACTTTGCTAAAAAGATGTTTACCTTGCACATTTGTTGACAAGACACCAACTGTGATGCCAGACATCATTTAGTTTATGTCTCTGCTGCTAGTACTCCATTTATGCAAGCTTCTTGCTGTGCATAAGAGCATAATAGCCTCAGGTTTACATTGTGGGGCTTTTTCTCCCAACTAAAGATAGACAGAACCTGACTTGCTATTCAGTTTTCATAACTAGTTTGCACCTGTTTTTTTATTGTCTTTTAGTAAATAAATAGTCAACATCAATGGTTAAAACTTTTAAATCTCCGAGAAACCCATATTAGGTGTCAAAAGAAATTCCTTGAGGATAATTCTTCTCGGACTTGTATTTTTGACCATTTATTGTACTCCAATGACTTGGTAGAGGGTTAATTTAGGAATGAGATAATAAAAATTATGGGCGCTTCAATCATGTACAAACTATAAAGTGAACCCTTATCTTTTTGATATGAACACTTCCATTGTAACTTGCAAGTGGAGCAGTTAACGTACACAATATGTGCATTTTCTTTTTCCCCTGCATCATCTATATTTCTTCTGTATTTTTCACTTGTTAGAATGTATGTCAGATTAAATACACAAGTGATTTCTGTTTCCTTCATTTTGTAGCCAGCTAGGGTAGCTCTAAAATCTGGATGCGAGGGGGTATCTGCTATTAACACCATCATGAGTGTAATGGGAATCAACCTAAAAACCTTACGGCCAGAGCCTTGTGTTGAGGGGTTTGCACTTGTAAACTAAGCTATGAGAATTCTATGTTACCTTTGCTTTCTTCACTTAGATTTATTTATGTAAGTTCTGCTGTTAGGTACTCAACTCCTGGTGGTTATTCTTGCAAAGCAGTCCATCCCATTGCACTTGGAAAAGTAATGAGCATTGCCAAAATGATGAAGTCAGAGTTTAATATCGAGCAGTACTCGCTCTCTGGGATTGGAGGTGTTGAGACTGGTGATGATGCTGCTGAGTTCATCCTTCTTGGAGCAAATACGGTTCAGGTGGGCAAGACCTTATTCTTCCTTTTATTTCATCATGCTATCATTCTCATTGTGATATGATGAATAACTTTCATATAGTCTAATAAATCAAGATTATCCTGAACTCTGCTAACTGGAAGTTATACTGGAAATTTTTTGTTAAATTTTATATTTCACTTGATAAAGATAGGCTGTTTTGCCGTCAACTTGTTATCATCATCATTTCTTCATCACCATCATCATCATTATTTTGCTTTCTGGTGAGCCTTATGAATATGACAATTGAGATTTGAATGTTGTAATGATGCTGACACATGCTTGATATTCTACATGTTTAATAGCTGATCTTGTTCTTCTATCAACAAATGAAATTTGCTTCGTTGATCTCAAATCCCAAATTAGTTGTTTATCTTTTCTATCCATTCACGATGTCAGGACATAGATAGGAATGTTTTTTCTAACTATTGTCATATTTTATGCAAACTTGCATGCACAACTGATCTGTATCCTAAAGTGCTGGGGCTGACAGACTGCTGCAACTAAGATTTTACTTTGGAAGGAGGTTGCTACTATTTTGGGTATTCTACTATGGCATTAAATAATCAAATTTTATTGTAGGTCTGCACTGGGGTTATGATGCATGGATATGGCCTAGTGAAGAAACTCTGTGCTGAGCTGCAAGATTTTATGAAGATGCACAACTTTTCCTCAATAGAAGATTTCAGAGGGTAGGATGCACTTTGTTGGAGAGATCTAAGTGTAGCAGCTGTAAACCAATTAATAAATTGCCAGTGCACAGTATCTCATTTTTCTTTTGGGTTGGTTCCCAGGGTATCACTTGAGTATTTTACGACTCATATGGATCTGGTGCGGCGGCAGAAGGAAGCAATTCAACAGAGGAAAGCTAGCAAAAAGGGTTTGCAGTCTGATAAGGATTGGACAGGAGACGGTTTTGTGCAAGAGACCGAGAGCATGGTTTCTAACTAGCCTGCAAAGATATAGTTAAGCCCTTTCTTTCGTCTGCTAAGATAAATTTCAGCTTGTTTCATGTTGATAGCCGAGCTGAGGTTGTTCTTCTTTCCACTTAAGAACAGCGCAATGTGTATGAATGTTGAATTGTTGATGAATAACTCTCCTTGTTATTTATACCATACGTACACTCAGACGGGCCTACGACTGCACATGCATGTATTTGTGCAAGTTTATATTTGCTTCGACAAGCACGTTACCTTTACCTTTTTTGAGGTTATTGGATTCAACTGGATTAAATCCCCATCCTGTTTATTAGGACATTTTCCCGGGAAGTCCTCTATTAATGCTTTTTTTTTTTTTTAATCAATATTAGCTGTTACTCCAGGTGGCAGGGTGTGAGAATTAATGTGTTGTTTTCTTTTCTTTTTTTTATTTTTTATTTGGGCTATTAAGTAATGTGTTGCTAAAAAATCGGAGAATAAAACGCCTCGAAAGAAACACTTCGAAAGATCTTATATCGAGATTTTGAGTAACGTGATACTTAAAAAATTCAAAATGGAATAAAGTGCCCTCAAATTGAGTAAAAGTTTAAAAATGAATAAAATGCCTTAAAATTGAGGAAAAGGAGGTATTGTTGAGTAATTACTTAATTTTTAGTTATTTTTAACTTATTGAGAATGTCCAGCCAACAAATAAAATTGCGTCTTGTCAATTTTCTGTTTCGTTTGAAAAAAAGTCTCTTATTTAGTTTAAAACTGGACGAGACTGTCTCAAATAGATTCAAAAAAGGTAAACAAGATATTAGGTAGCATGCCTGAGTTTTTGAGTGAATAGATATGGCCGGAAACGATTTTGTAGTTAAAAAAAAAAAAAAAAAAACACTATCCTTTAACCATCGAATTCAGTTTTCCTCTTAATGTAAAAATTTCCAGAAAATAGTCTTTACTTCCAGGGCAGATGAAGCTTTTGGTCATGCCCCGTCTGAGGAAGCTAGACGATCATCACAGCGCTTCCTTTATCGCATTCTGACCCACAAGTTCCATCATTCATTTACAGAAAAACAAAGCTTGACATTATAACGAAACAGAGTAATGTTAGGGAGACAAAATCACAAGATCAAACTCATTTTTTAAAATTAGATGATGGAACCCGCACGCAAAACAAAAAATGATTGGACCACATCATACTCAGTGTAAAAGTCTTAGTAATCCTAGCATTGCTCAAGATAATAAAAACAAAAAATTTATAGGAACTATATGCACCTCACATTTTGGCCTTGGACAAAAATTTTCTAATATTGCAAAGCTTGTCTGTACGTGTATTGTTTCTGTATCTATGCCCTCGAAGAGGAGGTTTAAGCAGAGAAGCCACGGTACCTCATTCCTGCTTTTCTGTGATGTTTCTTTTGTCATAAACGAATAGCAAGTATACTTAAATAATATATATATATACTCCTTTTTTTTACTTTTTCTTTTTTTTCTTTATGGGAGCATCTGGTTTATATAGTGTACACCATACCAACTTCCAGAAGAGCAGCATGAGGAATGTTAAGTGCCACAGGTGGCTCTCTGCAGTTTTTGTCAATAAGAAGATAGGTCTTGATCAGGAATTTCTTGAAAATGTTTGTGTTGCCCCGGACAGCTAGATGTGACTGGCCTCGGACATATGCAGTGCCACTTTCCCTGGCATCAACCAGATGTTGCAGCTCCTCCCTCACAGACTCGCTCATCCTAGGACTATTTGCAGGTAACGTAAACCTCACCTTTTTTCCCCTGGCAGGAGCTGGAGCTCCTCCTCTTTCGATCAAATCATCCGCTGCACTTGCCTGAATTTCATTGTTAGCAATGTTAGCAGGTTCTGCTGTCAACTGGGCGTCATGTAGAGGGATCAAAGCATGTCCATCAGCCAATGGCTTCCCGACAATTAACATTCTTCCTTCATGGCAAGTCAGGGACTCAGGATCGTTTTCTTCTGATGAAACAAATTCTCCTATTGAATGGATGATCTCTTCCTCAAAATCTGCCGTATCTCTAACATGATCACAGTAACCGTATCTCACAATGCATCGGTAGATTCTGTGGTCTTTGGAACCAACCCTGCCTACAAGGTACTGCTGGCTTGAGTGCACGTGTGGCACTGGCAGTGTTTTGAAAGAAACAAAAATCAGCACTTGATGAAATGCGGGAAGGTTTGTGATGAAATGTGAGAAGAAAGACGGGATCCCAGTTACTATATCAGTGCAGATGAGGCCAATTCCAGGTACTCGCGAAACTCCCAGGCCCGGGCTGAGATCAGTGAGCCATTCAGTAGACACTTTGTTTTCTAAATCGAACTCGTACTTCTTCTTGGTTCCGTAATGCCATGCAAGCATGATTGTGAGTAAAAATGTCAATAAGAGAGCCAGATACCAAGCCCCTTTGTGAAAACTCATCATACATGCTGATAGATATATCCCCTCAATGAAACCAAAGAACATTAAGAAGCATCCAAGTTCATAAAACTTCCTCTCCCAGCACAGGGCAATCACAAGAGACATGAGACAAGTTGTAACCAGCATAGCCGAGACTATTGCCAAACCTGCAGAAGATTAATCCGTATACACATCGTTTGAACATGAGTAATTCCTCGTATAAGAAATGAAGTTCTCTGAAGTAGCTCTCTTTCTTTCAGGCATATATAATAGTATCCTCCTGGTTCAATAATTCGCAGATTATCCACGGCTACTTTTTGTTGTAAATAGGAAATTGAATTTGGGACGTCATTATGATTCTATAGTCTGATGTATGGCACAATCTTCGTGTTCATGTGTTGGAGTGGCACAAAATCTTTTCTTCTTTTTTCCCCACATACAAAGAAAAGGACAAAATATTTAGTGGAAACAATACCTGCTGCACTTGCTATTTTCCGTACATCGTGAAAAGTAATAGTTGTAATGAGGCTGAGGAGCATCAGTAACCAGTTGACTTCTGGAACATAAACCTGTCCATGTCGCTTATTTGATGTGTTTATAACTCTTACTCTAGGAAAACAGCCAAATGCAAGGCATTGGTTTATGATGGAGAAGCTGGCTGTTATTGTTGCCTGGCTTCCTATAGCCGATGCAAGCAGAGACAAGAATACGAAGACATGTCGAAGATGCTCTGGATACGTCATGCGGTATTTTAAGTCAGAAACAAAATTCCTTGGTGAGGAGTCCACCATTCAAAGGGAAAATGAAGTAGACAACCTACTTGGCACTGATCTGCTTAAATGATTGAAATCTTCGTAAGCATCCAAGTTTTTCGAGATAAAAGCAGCTTGGCCAGCATAGCATAAAATTAGGAGTGGATAAATCAAGGAAACAAATGTCACCTGCAGCAGAAACATGACAGGAGATTGAACTTCATTTTGTTACCCAGTTTCTACCAGAGCAGAAAAGAAAAGTAGGTCGATACCTTGATTGACTTCCTTGAGAAATGACCCAGATCAGCAAACATTGCCTCTGATCCTGCAAAGATCAGTAATAGTTTAGGAATCAGGACATTTCCAGAACATAAACAAATGGGGCCATGTCAAAAAAATGGATCAGTTCGATGCAACTAGCACTTTGGTCCATGACGACTTGCCTGCCACACACAGAAGAATGCTACCCAATGTTCTCCAGCTCTTTCTGTCAACGAATCTTACAAACCTGTATATGTAACTGGGGGAGATTGCGGCGATGATTTTGGGGTTGGTGCGGATAATATTGTATAAACCCACTCCACCGATGAACAAAAGCCATAAAATGACAATCGGAGCAAAAATAAGCCCAATGTTACGCGTCCCACAGCGCTGCAGGGCGAAAATGCACACTGATATAGCACATGCAGATAGGACTGGTAAATCCGAAAAAAAAAAAAAAATAAAGGTTCACAGTAATCAGCAAGTCTGTAATTTATACAACATTAGCTATGCCAAATCCTTTTAAGTAAAATAAAGAATGGAATTTCTAAATGTACCATGTAATTTATCTGATGGGGAACATATGATGTTAAACAAATAGGATATTGTGATTACATATGTAAGATTCTCAGCCCGGATTTAAGAGAAGCACACGTGCAAAAAATTTTATGTAATACTTGTACATCTAGAAAAGAAACTTGCTCGCGCCAGGCTCCACCCAATGCCATTGTTGGAGTCGGGTTAACTGGTCCCTTGACATAGCATCGTAGCCTTTATGAACAAGAATTCAAGAGTTCAAACTAAGTTCCCCATTCTTTTATCCTTCTAATAATTTTGAATTTCTGCTGGTTAGGATGGTCTATACTTTATTCACACTTTCAGCCAGTTGGCTTGTGCACGAGGGGACAAGCGGAGCCTCCTTCCCAAGGAAGAAACTGTATAAACCAGATGTCCCCTCCGATGCCCCTTCACCCTTCAAAGAGAAATGTTTCTTCTCGTCCCGCTTTTACATGATACAAAAAGCTCCAAATTTGTGAGACTGAAACTACTTATCTCCACCCTTATTTATTCTTTTAACATGGTCTCCTAAAAAATCTTAAGTTATGCAAATACATGAGGGGCTCGTTCGAAAAGCAATGATCTAGGCCATTTATGACTCCTCTGAGAGCAACTTTTCATTGTCAGGTTCACCGATATATAATCAGCAAGACCGCAACCTTTGCTCGTTTCTGCGTTTTTCTATTTCTAGCCTACCATGTATGTCAAGGAAGTCCTTGGAAACATGCACGAAGTGTGGTGGTGGAGCGCAAAGATCAGTGAACTCATTGCCTGTCTTATTGAACACAAAGACCACTAAAATTAATAGTTCTCTTACCATCTGAGAGACAAAAAGATCATTAAATGTTACTGTCTAACGTCTACGGTAGGAAAAACAGGAAATGGGAATTGCATTATATCTGAATTTGAGAAAGATAAATTCAAGGTTGCTTACATTTTCTGAATGCTTCTGATATTGCTCTCTGTGTCTCGAGGTGACTGGAATCTGGAGAAAACAAGACAAAAATTGAGATTGCAACAAGAGAATATTTCCAAGTATTCATCTTTATGTATATCCAGTATCCAGTTTTACAGCTAACTCTCACATTTTATTTCTGACAGGTATCGCTGTAGACCCGATGATGCCGATAAGACTGGTTGGGAGAAGAAGTTACATATAAGCTCACAAAGTGGAAAAGAAAAATAAAACACAATGAATGTACCAAAAAAGGAAACACAGTGCTAATCAAGACATATAAAGAGTTCAACACCAAAAATAAATCCTAAAAGATGACCAGAATGCGAACCAGAAATGGATGGAGTAAGCACCCCATCTCCAATTATCATACAAGCACCAAATAGTGCTGAAATGAGCATCAAATACTGAAGACTCTCATGTTTTTCAAGGGCCCGACACTTGCCCCTGGAAGGGCTTTTCTCTTCATCGTGCATGACCTCATTAATGCCCATATCACTTGGAAGCAGACCAACTTTAGCATGTCTGCATAATAGTGAGTACAAAGCGAAAGGACCTCCTGCGAGAGTTTGTTCAAAGTAAATAAGGTCTCTGTTTGCAAGCCAAAAGGCATGAACTTTTATAGCGGTTAAGTCAATTACCCTCTCCTTCATCCTCGGCCTTCAGTACGATAAGTGCATACTTGACAAAAGATATGATGGTCAGAGTCCAGAAAATAAAGGAGAAGTATTCATACACAGACTCCTTTGATTTGAACTCTTTTGCAGGAATTGTCCCATAGACATACAGAGGAGCTGTGCTCAATCGACCATAAACCACTCCAAGGCTTTGGAATGACATGAAAAGCGTATGCCTCCATGTCTCCTGTACATTATAACATCAAAAGTACATACCGTACGGTCAAAAAACCAGAGACAAAGATTTACAATTGCAAGGTAATTAGCAAACAACGGGGCGAAGAAATTAGTAAATTAGCAGTTTACTGGAAAGATGAACTAACTAAAGCAGACCCCACCGTTTCAAAATTCAGAGCTAGTAACCAACCTTTGAAGGTTATGCTTCACCACGTTGACCAATACCCTTACTTCCACAGGAAGCAAGGTTCTAGAACAGGACCAACATCTACGACCCCATAACATCTGCTTATTCTGCAACTTAAATAAGCAGCTGCATAGCAGCATAGGCACCGCGTTTCATACAATCAACTGTTGCGTTGCCTTCTCCGCTTTGTTTTTCAAAAAAAATCGATACTACAGAACGATCATGCAATCAATGTTTCTAGCAATCACAAAGTCCAACGATATATATTCTGGTATTTCTTATGATCTCGAAAAAGTGAAATAACCATGCATCCTGTTATTTCTTAGTCCACTTTTAGTTTCATCTCATTAAGTCCACGGGGGAAGCCAAAAAAAGGGAAAGAACAAAAAAAAAAAAAAAAAAGAAAGAGAATGCCGTATGGAAGCCATGGAAGAACACACAATCATGAAGAAAGCGACAAGCAACAACATATAGTCAAATTCAAACACAACAAAAGCCAAATAAGACTGGAAAAACATGAACACAAGCTACAAGGGCCCACTCACAATTCACAACAAAGCTATGAACTTTTAGCAGAAAGCTAACAAAGCAAAGCAGAAAGAATAAAAGCCAAAAAAAAAAAAAAAAAAAACCCCTGATTCTGCGAGAGAAAATATCAGGACTCGGTGAGATATTCATTTTACAGGGCCAAAGGAAAAACATACGTTGCGAGAATAAGGCAACCAGAGCCAAAGCCCCAGGCGATATATATAAACCAAAAGGAACAGAGAGAGAGGAGGGAGCCACAGGCAACATGCAAACATTAAAAAAAAAGAGAGAGAGAGAGAGAGAGAGAGATGCCGTTCCTTGGATGGTTAGCTAATCAAAGATTATGACTTCGGGTCGATTTCGCCATACTCGACATGGAACATTGTGGTTAAAGCACGAGGACAATTCACTTGGCTACGTTGAGACCGAAGCTTAAGATGTTCCTGCGAATGGAAACTTGGGACGGCATAAATGTGCCACCTAACTAAAGATTAATAATGAGGCTATATAACTCCAACATGCCACAATCAAATTCGGAAAAAATAAGGTGGCCAGAGGGAAGGAGACAAAGGAGGAGACGAGACTGATGTGCACGCTACACATTAAAAAATAATTTTGTTTTTAAATTTAAAATTTCTGTCCAAAAATATACAAATATCAAATAAAAATATAGTGAGCTATATAACAAAAATGATACTACGTATCAAAAAAGACATGTTATTTTTCAACCTCAAGATGGTCTCTCCTGTCTCTCGTGTATGTTTCTCTCCCAAGTCCCATGACCACGTCTGAGCCCATTTTTGCACAAATCCATAGTAGTTAGCATCGACGGGAATGCTTAACTGGCAAGGGAAAATTATTCTTTTTTATGTTTATGTAACAAATGGTCGTGAAATCCAAAAGCATAATGTGGTGCCACATATAATTAACCAATGAGATTTTACCCTTTCAAAGGATCTTGCAATGTCCGAATGTCTAGAAACGGATTTAAACAAGAGAGCAAGTATTTTTGTTTGTTTTTCTTTTCTTTTTCTTTTTTTTTTTTTTTTGCCTTTTCTTTCTTTGAAGCCACATGGTATCAATTACCAGCTCATAAATGTCATGCTAAGTTCACCTTTTGCTTTTTTATATAATCAAAGGCTTGCTGGCGCCAAGATGAAGAGACCTCGTAACACACATCCTCGGACCCATTTCAAACTAGAACCGGATGGAATTGAATCAAGAACTAGAATATCAGTTTTAGTTAGAGTCAGAATCGGAGAAGGAGACAGTTCAGTTACAGTTTGACCCCTCGAAAAATTAGAGCAGAATTTGTAATTATGTCTGGTTGTTTAATCGAACCCATAGTTGTAACTGCTGCCAGTCCCACAAACGATTATAAAACTTTTTTAAAAAATAATAATAATAAAACCCCAAAAAGTGATTTTTCTATTTCATTTTTTAAATAAAGTGGGATCAATTCCAAAGTGGATCAAAAATAGAACTGAATAACCGAAACTGATTGAGAATTGAAATTGAAACCGACCTGAATCGAGGTCCAATTACAGTTCAACCTTTCATTGGAACCATAACGACCGTTTCCAACATGTTTTAATGTTTTTGTCATTATATATATATATATTTTTAAATCCACTCGGTATATTAAATTTATTAATTAACTTTATTTTATATTAAAAATTTTGTATTGAATATTATTAAGCGATAACTATATATACGTTACGTGACCGGCTCTTTTGTTTTTGTTTTTTTATTATTTATTTCTTTATTTGTTATATTTTTCTTTTTCCTTTCGGTTTCCTTTTAAGGTCTTATGAGGACAATTTTCAACTAATAAAACTCATTTTTATCCCTCCCTTTTATTTATTTATTTATTTGGTTCAGTTGACTCCAACTCGAGATTTTTAATTTTAAAAATAACTTAAATACTATCAAGTTAAAATTTATTGATATTGCTTGCCGTCCTTTTGATTTGCTAATATGTCTACTTTTTTAAAAGGTTAACAACTCGATAAACGTGAAATAGTATCATTTTTTATTTTATTTTTTTTCAATCGCGATTCTAGTTCTAGTATTTAGACTAACGGACTCGATCTCTGCACAAACTTGCCTGCCGGTGCGCATGTATGGCTTGCTCTGGGTTTCTTCAACTGGGCGTCTCTGCAACTAGGTTTCACTCACACCTGGCTCACTCATCCGTCGGTCCCCTGAGTTTGATTACAGAAACATGAGTGTGTGATGTCAAATAACTACGCCAGGCTAGAGTGGATGGCAACTTTCCAACTGAAGATGATGTCTTGAATGTCTTGATAGTATCGGTTTGCAGTGGACCTACCTGGGTCCGGGTCAGTTGCTGCGTAAAACCGGATGCCCGCGGTTCACGATTACCGTCTCGAGTGCCGTTTGCTAACGGTTGGAATTTTTTATCGACTGACCCAATATAATGACAGTGCAGTTTTATATTATTTTCTCTTCAAATTAATTTTGACACTAAAAGCTTAAAAACAGGGTCAACGAAACAAAACTTTAGCAGAAGCATGCCTCGCTACTGCCATGCACAGCTTCCATCCGCAGAATGGGAATGCACAAGCTATATCCGCTGAATGAAGACAATTCGAGATGACCAGATAGGCAGCGAAACATCGACGGCCGCCACCGGAGCTACAATGAGTCAGAAAAGACGGCGACTTTCTGTATCTTGGGGAATACTTCACGATTAAAACAGATTTAACAGCCTTTTGGTAACCCCCCCTCATGCAGATGTAACACATTCAGGGGGGAGACCAGCATTTTGTGGAAAGGATATTCATCTAATTAACATTTTCTAGGAAATCAAGGAGTCGCGCTATTGCCCTCTTTGGACTACAATGTAGCCCTGAAACTTCTCCAAAAAAACAAGGCATCTTTGTTGATCTTTAAAAAAATCCCTGGACTATATGATCATGCATAATGTCGTTGCTCCAAAATAGAGGGAAAATTAAGACCGGTATGCAGAATATGACCAAAAGGTATCAAAAATAGTTTTTAACATCATACAAAAATGACTAAAGAAAGAGGAAATTTAATCATTTTTTTACCCCATATTCAACCACATATACTTTGAAAATTGGGAGACAGAGCCATTGAATTCGTTTCCATGGCATCGCCTCAGATCCTCTTCCTCTTCACTTTGACCATTTCCACAGAAACCGGTTGAATGAATCCAAGTTCTCAATCAACAGCTAGCTTCATTTCATTTAAGGTTAACTAAATGCAAAGGAGAATTCAAAGAAAAAAGAACAGAAATTTCTATGGGATATAACCTTCAAAAATTTTAGAAGGATTCTGAACATGCTTCTTAAAATTATGATACCAGATTTATGCATCTCGGCACATCACTGATCCTACCATCTGGCTCCACACTGAACAAAAAGAATTTATTCCATACAGGAACAGCTGAAACACTGAACTGCATGATAAGAACATACTGATCAGTGGTGCAAATGCGGCGCATATGATAGATTCTCAGAGGGCAAAATGAATCTCACCAGATAAACAAAGCCAAAAATGGAAATAAAATGTTTGATCAAAGACAATTGATCTCACATTCACGACAATACAATTGTCTAATGTGCAACTACATACCTCAAAAATATCATGGAAGACTGCTTGTATTAAGCATCTAACTATTGGAAGTCGATGTCGCAGTCAATGGTCTGGCTTCAACAGGTTGTGATTCAATGGGACTTGCTCGAGAAGCTTCCTTCTTCAACTTGTGGTTATTATATGCAACTACACCAGCAATAGCTGCATACAAGAAATTACGAAAGAATCAAAGAGAGCCTCTGGATCAAAACACCAATTAGAACATTGCTACAAAATGGTCCATATTGCAATATCCAGTCTTGCAGACACTGGGTCAGTAATGGGGCCCAAAATAATAAAATAAAAACAAAATAGTAAAGTCAGAGTGGGAAAAGAAAAGAAAAGAAAAGACATAAAAGAAACAATTTTTGCAAAGGGACCCAAACAGTAAAATTCCTCAGCACATGTGACATTATTATATAAAAATTTTTGAAAAATGACCACCGAACCATTACAAAGTTCCCCCTCAAGTTCACCATAGCACACACAAAAGTGAGAATTATGGAAGCAATTCAGCATTTGATACTTGCCAATGCCATAACCAAAAAGGTTTATAACTGTGAGCTTTGTATCTGCAAAAAGAATGGCAGACAGCAGGACAACCACCCAATCCTTGACAACACCAGCTACACGGATGGTTAGAGCACTTGTATGTGAGATCACAAGGAAAACTGATAGGTTCAGTGCAAAAGTACACAAAGAGTTGAGGGTCAGCACAAGTGGTTGCAAGTTCCACGTCCCATGGGCTTCCATTTTTGATTTCTCTAGAAAAATCCATGGAACAAACAGGAAAACAGCACTGCATAGAAATTATGCAATTAGCTCCATAAGGGTGAACATTCACCTAACTTTGAACCAGAAAAAAATTTTTAAAAAAAAGCTAAAATCAGTATACAGATAAAGATGAATATAGCACATGCCTGCAGGGACTAACATAGTACATGACAGATATAGGGGTTAACTTCAAACCCTTTCTTTTCACTAGAATTTCCATGAAAATAAGTCTTAATGCTTCGCCAACAACTCCACCCATCTGATAAATAACTCCAATCCAACTGATGTTTATTTCTCCATAAGAAGCTACTAGAACGCCAAAGCTTATAACTGACATGATCAAGAGCATTCTGCAGCTCATCATCTCAAGTCCAGCCGCTACTCCGAGAACAAAGACAGCCACTGGCACTGCAAATCTCAATGGACAAATCACAACAAATCAGAAGTGCCCATAAAAAATGTCCAAAAGGCCCTCAGCATGTATGAGAAACACTCATAGAAGCTAACAATTAATTTGTAGAATTGCTCCCGATAATTAACATGAACAAAAAAAAATTTTTCGTTTTTTTTTTTTTTCATATGTAGAGACTGAACACCTTAATATATAGTAAACAGAAATAAAATTAGACCAAAAACAAAATCCAAGGACACTTACTGATAGCCTTCAACATTTGTGCGAAAGCCACGGAAATATATAGGTAAGCAGTGTTTCCCAGCCATAGAGTCATTGCAAACATTGCCCCAATAGGAATAACTGAGGTTGCATATCTAGAAATTTGAATACCCATAAGAATAACAAAAAGGCATGTTCAATGACAACTTAAAAAGAGCATCTCCTAGGTTGCTTTTACTTACATTTCTAGCGTCATTCCTTCCTCGACCTTTATAACCTAATGAATAGTAACAAACCAAGGTCAAGAAGTACCCCCCCCCAAAAATAACAATAATAGAAATAAAATAAAAAACCAAATATTCACGCCAACCTCTTGTTTGAAAAACTAAAGGAGCACAACACCAAATGCATACCTTGAAGACTTTGGTGAGCAGAAAGCACAACACAGAGGAGAAGACCATGTGAAGTAGGGTCAATCCAAGAGGATAAGGAAAGTTTATTTCCTTAGATGACAGAACCCACTGCAATTGACCGATTAGGTGCAAAAAGTAACCGATTAGCAGCCTGGTAAAACACATCGGCAGCATCACAAGGCAGCATACGAACAAGGTTTCTCAGCGAAAAAGAGTCTCCTAACAGTTAGAATAGGTTCGTCTGGGAATATTTTTGCGAATTGGCATATCTTTATAGCGCATCACGAAATGAAAAGAGCAGAGGAGAAGGACAAGAAAGAAGGCACCTTGTTGAAGAAGATCTGGCCGCTTGAGAGGGCGATGTAAAGGGTAAGGTAAGAGTAAGTTACGAATTCTTCTCTTATTGAACTTGTCGTTCTGGACGCCATTGCCAGCCAGCCAGCGTGCAAGCAACTCAAAAATTTTTAACAGCCTTGGATGAGAGAGACGAAATTTTCCTGGTTAATTAAAAAAAAAAAAAAACGTTGGTGGGTACGGCACGGAAGGAAACCGAGATTGCAAGATTTGGAAGCATTTTTGGGAGGAGTGTGCCTAGGGAGGAATCAGCCTCGCCGTTGGTGGCGGGACCGGGCGGTGAAGACGGCGACGGCGATGGGCTCTCTCTCTCTCTCTCTCTCTTTTTTTGTTTTTTTTGAAAATGGGCAGCGAAATGGGTGGCGGAGGCTTCCTCGCCGTCGGATTGTGAGAAGAAGAGAACTGACGATGCCTTCGCGCAGGTGGGGGAAAGCGAGGCGTCACGGGGTGGAGAAAAGGTAAATAAATAAAATAATAGTAGATGTGGATGCGATATTAAAGAACAACAAATGCTAACATAATTAATAAAATAATATTATTTTATTTTTTTATGTAAAAAAAAATATTCATTAATTCGGTAGCGAAGAAGACTATAGATGTATACAATACACACAAGTGTGTTCTAAATAAGACCGGCGAATCAGAATTTTGTGATCAATCTAAGTCAGCAGTCCATTTGACTTTTCTTCTTAGGGAACCACCCCAATGTACCGTCAGGTTCACCGTTAAAATCAACCGTGCCGAGCCAAGTCTAACAACGATGGTTTGCATGCGTTGCAAAGGTGAACTCTTCTTTTTATGTACGTGGGAAAATAAGGTGAAAACTAATTTCCAATTCGAAAACTCGAAGAGATGAACAATGGTTGTATACGTCGTGTAAGTGAAACTCAAATACAAGAAGAGTTATCAAAAATCCAAGAAAATTTGGTGTAGCCCCCAACTGGCACAAAAACCTTCTAAATGTCCATGTGACAATTCCCTTAGCTCTCAAAATTTCAACCCAGTAAAACAAAGCTCTCCTTGTCACCCGCCTGCCACAGAAATAGAACCCCAAGCATCAATTAGCTTGAGCCACATTCCACAAATCCCTCTGAACCAAGCAGCTATAAGATTAAACTTGCCAAAAGTTGAATTGCCAATCTGCTTAGATTAAACAAACGGGATACGCAGTCGGCAGCAACGTAAATGTTAAATAAACTGATATCGGAGACAATTTGCGAGCCTCGTTCAAAATCCTATTGAGACGGGAAGGTGCCAGCAGAAGGATGTTGAACCCTTGCCTGGCACAAAGAAGAGCAAGAGAGAAAAAAAAAAAAAAAAAAAGCAACAGTAGCGTCATACCAAGGGTAAACACTCAACATTCAATATCCCTCCGTGGGTACATCCGGAATGTCAAATCTGTCTTCCTCGATTGGTTTATTGGTCACAGAAGCAGGAGGTGGTGGCGGAAAGGCAAAGGAAATTACGAGCGAACAATTCAATGAATGTGAGCCAAAAAAGAGACCAGGAAATTTCAGGAAAAAGACAGAGTACAAATGCGTATCAACCTTTTGGAAGGGCACATGCAATGCAATTCAGACTAAAAACTTCATGAACACAGAAAAGCAATGTTTATTGAATGATAATAATAACAATAATAACAATCATCATTTTTACATGCGCGGACTTATGCATAACCTGATTCCAGTGGAAAATATATCAGAAATAGATTGTCAAGGAAAATCAGGTACATTACAGAAGATAACTCAAGCAGACCTTGGGAATTCAGTGTACCTCTTCGTTTTTTTAATCCAATAAAACTCACGCGTGCGCAGAATCCATACAGATAGATTGATATGGAACCGATCATAAAAGGAGGCACAGATATTCTAAACTTTTCGCAAGAAAAGGGTATTTATTAACATAGGATCATCCTCCTTCCCTCCATGATTGCAGCTATTATCTAGCTCTCTGATGATCACAGGAGTTATCTACAACGCCAAAAGGCATGCTCAAGACATATCTGTTGCCTACCGAATCCAACAGTTTGCACCGTGTGCATCGATAAACAAAATCAAATTAATAGCTCAGGAATAATAACCTTGCCAGTTTATGCTTTTGCGTTTCAACTAGTGTTCTTATTTGATCTTTATGTTCCTTCTCCAAGCTGTTATTATACCTGCAGGAATCTCACACAGCATTTGCATAAGCCAAAAGGCATGCGGAAACCAATGGTTGCAGATTCCGTGTTTAAACAGAACAAATGATAGAAGTACGAGAAACAATTTATGTGGAGATTTATGAACAGGTGACCTGTGTGCCACTAAGGGGATAAATGCGAAAATGAGACAGAAATTCGCAAGTTATGGAAAGCTTCCGAGTTGAAGGATAAGGAGATCGTAAATATGAAGAGGTGAACAGATACTATCTACAACAACTAGAAAGATTATCTCGAACGTCTATCAGCTATTTTAACAAGGTCACTAAGGCATACTAGTAAATAGAAACCACTTTCAGTCCTGATGAGTCTTAATTTTGGGTAGCCTTAATAATACTTGATGGGGAGATTGAAAATGAACTTGAAACCATTCAACAGTACTCTTAAAAGCGCCCTCTTTCACAGAATGTAGCTAGAGACGAAAACAAGGTAGACAATGTACTAAAAGCTTCCTTTCCTCCAGTGGGTTAAAAAAGGTGTTGTGACCATCTCGTCCCTCTCTAATTGCCCAATGCTTATCCAATCATGGAACAAGTGAAACAGAGGTCAGCTCCCAGAGAGTGTTCATACATGAGTGATAGGAATCGTCGAAGAATGTCTCAATTTACCCTTTCTACTCGACAAATAATATCACACGAAACCAAGAAACTAAACATTGGTAGAACCAAACATATCGAGACAACTAAGCAGATAGTATACAGACAATAGCCACTAAACTCTGAACAAAGGCAAGAAGTGACTGGTGCCACATTACGGGGGCATTATTCTTGTTATCATCTTCTACAGATCTCATAAAATGACCAACAAGCGCAACAACTACACGACGTGGTAAAGCATATTTCTTTTCAAGAAGAACTTTGATAAAATAGCTGCGATGGTTTACCGAAGAAGCATTGTCGAGGAGACTACTAGTAAACTTGGAACCTAATGAGCATGAAACAATAGGAAAATGATAACAAACCAAAAAAAAAAAAAAAAGGGGTCCCAATATGCGAGGCTCCCAAACTGTGTGGTGTGGAGAAAGATCCTAAGCCTGAGTCACCGGGTCAATCTGAGCCATAGGTCCATATGGGTTTTCGAAAGAATCAAACTAATCTGGGATCTAGTTTGCCAGTTCACTAATCTGACTGAGTGGGCTGGCCAGGGTTTTAGATCAAGCATAATGACTATTTATTAGTTATTCAGGTAGTTCATATTTATCCAAGGAAAAAAAAAAAAAAAAGCATACATAAATTTACCTAGCAACAGATTAGATCAAACTACTTCGGTGTTTCCTGAATCGCTTGATTACTAGAGAAAGCTTCGATCTCTTAGCCAAAGGAAAAAACGGCTGCATGACAAAATAAAATGTAGAGAATGTCTGGGGCTGATAGGTGCATACACAATATGGATGCTTACCCATGCTATAGTGAGATAATAGTTAAGTATAATTGAATTAGTAGATGGCATCTTCTTCTTCATCTTGTAATCAATTCATTTACTTAATTTCTATGGTTCGTTTGAAAGAAGTGGCACTGGTCATAAAACTGAATTTCAAGATTCAACAATACAGCTTGGAATCAAGCAGCAAAATTTAAGCAATATAAAGCAGTTTTTTTTTTTCTTTCCTTTTTCATGATGGCGTACATAACTTAAACAAAGGAAACAAAATTCCCCTGTTAAAAGCAGCAGGTTTGTAAAGAGACTTTTTTGAGAGCTTGATGTAGAGCAAAATGCAGCCTCTTATTCTTCCTCATATCATCTCTGACCCAAGGAAGTAAAATAAGTCTGTAGAATTGCTCTGCCTTCTTCGAACACAAATTGGAAGCAAAGATTCTCGTGGCTCGATACATTGCATTTGGAGACCAATTCTCAGGTTCACTTAGGTGCAAGAACTCCTCCCAGAGTTGCATGGAAGTGAGATGTATAAATGCTTTCAGCATTTTTCCAGCCGTGCACTTACCCAGAAACTTGCCAACTCTACACAATTTGTTAAAAATCGTTGTGAATAGTCTTATTATAATGAGATGTTACTTATCATTTTGTTCTCAATACGGTTACGAATCTTCTTGTTTATCCACGTATACATATAAATCACATCGAGAGACCAGTCACTTTCCACTGTGGATCCATACGAGTCACCGACGTTCTGAAACAGGTAAGAACATAAAACAGTTTACCAGTGAAATGGGAGCAGACATAAAGCTATTGCTCGTTCAGGGGCAAAAAGAGCAAACATTAAGCAATTGCTAGCTATCACGCACAACATTTCTTTTTCATTTATCCCAGATAATTTCTGGATGAATCCCTTTGGACACCAAAACCCCATTGTAACGTGCGGACTTTGATCCTTTCTACTTGCTTTTTCCAATTGAACAAAAGTGTCATCCATACCACAGAATTATCCTTGCTTACGACTGCTTGGTACTCTTTACGGGAAAAATTGGAGTAAATTGAACATGGGTGGCTTACCTTCGGAAAAAAGCAAAAGAAAAGAGAAAGCCAAAACGGAGCTAATTGTGCCCGGGTGCCAGAGTAATGGCGAGATAGGCGTACATTAGACCCCTTTCTCATGTCCTTGGTCTAAAACCAGATTAATCTGCTGCAGATTCTCTGAGTCGTAAGCTTTCTCCCAATCGTCCACCACTTCAGACAAGTCTGCTTCACCCAAAAGTCCTCCAGGCTGTCCCTGCATATTCGAGGTACTTGCATTTGTCCCCAATGCAAACTTAGAAAGACTTTCTGCGTGTTTCGCAGGATCCTCGGTCCTGATGGAAGCAGAAGCAGAAGAGTCTAGGACACTCCATCGGTTTGTTGAAGCGAGTATTGGAGCTTCTCTCCCTTTCCATGCAGAAGGCTGGATATCTACAGAAGCAGTCCACTCTTCAACACCCCATGATTCTTCCTTCCAGCCAGGCTCCTGGACAACAGCTTTCTTCCATGGATTGCCCTTCAAAGCAGGCACTGATCCTCCATCCTTTCCAGGGCCTGGTACTCCCCAGGCATTGGTAGATGACGTTGCGCCCCCACTTTGAAGAACAACTACAGCCCCATTATAGACTGATCCATGATCCAACCTCCTCAAAGCAGTTGCTGCACGGGCAGGATCGCTAAATACAGCCAGTGCATTCTTATCATTTAACCATACTAGTTCACATTCCCCACCAAACCTCAGGACCAAGGAACTTATATCAGACTCTCTAGGTAAATCTAGAAAAGAAACCACAAGCCTAGGATCCATGTCCACTAAGGAATCAAAAGCTGGTGGATGTGGAGCAGCCAAGGTGGTGGTACCCTTGACTCCAATCACACGAGTTGGAGGTTTGGATTTCTGGGTAACATAAACCACAATAAATCGCTTTGGCTCCCAACCAGCAGCAGTAACTGCAAGCTTCCATCTTTCTGCTATTACCCTGACAGCATCTCTCTTATCCTTCAGCATAGGGGAGAAAACATGAACCTTAACAGCACCGACGCTTCCCCTGCTCTTCCCAAGTACCAAGTATTTGCACCTCTCCTCCACAGCAAGCACCCATTTTGGGTCACGCCTATAAAGGTCTGCAAGCAACTCCGTCACAGCAGAATTCTCACCAAAATGAAGAGCTTCCAAGTTTGGTGTAGTAATGTCAAAAGCATCGGCAAGAGCCCTTTTACGTTCCAACTTAGCACACTCCCCATCACATGTAAGCTTCCTCTGACTCAGAGGAATCTTCTTGGTGTTCGATTCCACTGGTTGGAGTGGCACTGGCAATTTTTGGACCATTGAAGCTTCCAGAACATTATCTGAATTGTAGCCACCATTGTTCCCTCCAGCATCACAAGGAACAGAAGCTGTTATCCTGCCACATAAGCAGGTGATAGTGACAGGGAACTCACATCTTACATCAGGACAGGGAGCAGAAGGGTGACAAAGTGCAGTGCATGTATGTCTGCACTCTCGCCTAGGAGCACCACATGTCTGCCCACAAGAAGCTCTGGAACCCACTTCAGTTGCACAGAGATTGTCACAGGTAGGTGGATGGCAAGTTCTACCACACGCATGAAGACCACATTGCCTAGTTTTACCACAAAGCTTATTGCATCTAATATCCTTTGACCCGCAGGGTATGTTGCCAAGAACCACATGCCCACCAACGCACTCCTTTGCTATAGGCACTGAACAAGGTGGGCAATCTCCAAAGTGGCAGCTATGAGAAGGAGGATGGCCACAAGGCTGAGGAACCGAGCATGGGAGCTGACAAGAAGGAGGAGCAGTACCGCAGGGCAGTGGAGGAGGGATTGAAGTCCTTCCACATGCACAGGTCAAATCAGTAAAGATTGTCTCCAGGCAAGAAGGGCAGTGACCACTGTGACACAGTGATTCACAAGAATGCTGTCCGCACCTTAGCTTCTTCCCACAGGCCATTTGGCAAAAGTGTGGATCCCAATCCCCAGATAGATGATTCTTTGGATTGGAAAGAGGACAACATCGCTCACTGCACCTATGCCTCCCACAGTTCTTCTTCTGATAACAAGTTCTCTCACACACAAACTTTTCATGCTCTGCATTTGCTCTATAGCATTCTACAGTTCGAGATGTTGACCCACAACGGCATTTTTGGGTGACAAGTATCAAACAAGGAGGGCAATCACCAGCATGGCAAACCTCTTTACAATGGTGCACTCCACAGGGAAGTGACTTTCCGCATATTTTTGTGCAGTTGGGAATTGGGTCTAAGCAGCTCTTTCTTTCTTCCTGCAAGCTTGTCTTTCCACAATGGCATGATTTAACCCTGCCAGGCATTAAGTCACAATCCCCACAAGGGCCTGGATGGCAGGTTTCACAGCACATATGGTTCCCACAACCCAGCATCTTTCCACACGTTGAGTTACAAGAAAAAACACCATCTTCAGTTTTTACTTCTCCCTTCACAGCCATATCTCCACATAGAACGACCTCCACCTTCTTCTGGCAGAAACACAATGCATTGACCAGAACCTTACAAGGATCACAATGACCCACATGGCAAATCCGTTCACATCGATGGCGACCACATTCAAGAAGCCTGTTGCAACGTTGACCACAAGTGAGAACAGATTTCCGATCAGAGCATCTTGTTGTGATTACTTTCTTCCCACAAGGACACAGCTGCGCTGGAGCAAATGCCTTACAAGGAGGACATGGGCCTGGATGGCACTGCAACACACAGACATGAGGGCAGAGATAATCCTCAGTTGCACCTCCACTAACACCCAGAACATCCTTCTCAAGTGGCTTCCCACATGGTTCTCCACATGAATGTGGTGTCAAATACAAATCTGAAGGAGGGTCCGTACTTTTTCCACAAAAGCAAATATAGCGAATCTCCTTCAAAGATGTAAGCTGAACGCATTGACAACCTGGGCACCTCCAATTAAAACCCTGATTCTTCTCAGCAGACAAGTCAACAGAAGTGGGAGCACGAGCCCATTTTTTGATACAATTCAAATGAAATATTGAGTAACAGCTTGAGCAAGACCAGATGGATGCAGAGCGCCGCACCATGTCGTAACAAATCATACACTCAACAGTACCCTTTGCAAGTTTCTCCTGAATTTCTTGCACAAGCTGGGGCAAATTTGGATCCTTCAACTCCATGACTGCCTGAGTATCACTCCTCTCTCTCTCCCTCTCCTTCTTGACATGCTTACCCTTATATTCTGTGCGGACATTTGCATTCCCTCTAGGCGGCCTAGGTTCAGGCAAAGCAGAAGCCTGACTAGAATGCCCACCGCTTCCGTTGGTAGTGTTAGAAACCGAGAAGCTCGAGGGAGGGTTCACAACCACGGCGGGTGTGGATCCTCTTGGGACCCACGCTTGGCGAGGTGTTTGGGCAGGAAATCTAGGCCTATCCCTTCGATCATTTCGAGCTTGAGAGTTCATATTCAGTGGAAAAGAAACACAAAGTTTAAAGGAGGCCTCGAACTTCCAACCGCCGACCCTGATGATCACAAACAAAAAAGTATTAACGTTTGACAAAAATCACAAATCCCAACTTCAATACATTTCCAACTTAAACATTAAACACATCATACGCTAACAAACAAGAAGCTTCATTGCTTTAAATAATAACAATAATTCTTATTACTATTATTATTATTTTTTCACATTAAATACAAAGATCAAATGATTTCCCCCCCCGGGGGCCGCTCCCCCCCCCCCCCTTATTTTTTTTTTTTGGCTTTTGATCCATCCTTAGCCAAACCAATCATAGATTGAGCCGAACATCTCACAACAAAACAAATTGAAAGCAACGTCTCCATGTCCGAATCAAAGCAAATAATAAAAAATTAAAGAAGAAAAAAAGAGAGATTAATAGGGAAAAGTACTGACCTGATCGACGAAATCCACGGAAATGGAAGTGAACGATATGGATGCTTCTAGAATCTCTCTCTCCCTCTCTAGTTGTTTTGTCTCTAGGTAAAACTCGGAAATCAGAGGGAGCGGTGGACGTGACCGTCTGGTTGAAATCGCTTGCAAGATGGAGAATTTAAAGGTCACCTCGACCCGACGGCGGAGAGAAACAACCGACCCAGACAGTCTGCGCGTCCAGGAGGACCCTGTGACGTCTTGGAGGGCAAGCCAATATTTTTTCTTTTTTTATTCTTTTATTTTATTAATGGCATTTTCGCTCCTTTTTTTTCTTTCTTTTGTGGGGGGGGGGAGGTTATTCACTGAAACGAGAGTACGAAAAGTCCGAGTTTGACCACATCCGGGCTGCTTCGCCGTGTGCGTGGGGCGCAAACTATCTATTTTAAGTCCGTTTCTCATTTTTACTTATCCTCTTTTCTTTTTTTATTTTTTAAATTTTAAATTTTTGTGGTCTAGATCTTGGATTGAGAACGCAAGGTCTTGCTCTCACCTCGTTATTATTGGGCCTCACAAGACCAACAACACTCTACAAGCAACCAAGCCCCCCCCCCTCGTGTCTCCTACGATTGGGCCCAACTCCCACGCACGCTCACTTGCCGGCAGGCCTTGTCCGTAATTCTTGAGAGTTGTGTGAGACTCGTCGGAGACACAATGTCTTTAATCTTCCCGAGGCTTTTAGAAAGGGCGACGATTAATCGTTCGACCCGCTCGGATCCCTCCAACAAGAATTGTTGGGATCTACATCCGTCCAAATAAAACTTAAAAAACGAAGAGAGATTTACTAGTTTTTATTTTTTGAAAATTGCCCCTAATTTATAGTGTGAAATCAGGATTGTGCAATGGTCATGGGGAGGCAAATTGATATGCCCTTATATGTGAATTATAATATTATCATCTTATATTATAACTTAATAATTAAAAGGTTACTTATATTCATGCCAATGATAATATATTCAATTTTTTATCAAAATATCTAATAAAATTAAATATATATTTATAAAATTTACTCTTACAATATAGTATAACTTTTAATAAAATTTTAAATATTATTTATAATAATAATAATAATAATAATAATAATAATAATAGAACTAGGGATTTACTTACAATTACAAACTCGTGATTTTGATGGAAGCATCCCTACCAACAATTTAAACTTTTTTTTTTTTTTTCAATTAAACTTTCACATTGTGAACAATCTTAAAGTTAGTATTACCTACGGCCAATTTTATTTTTATTTTCTACATATCTCACTTATGATGGATCAAAATAAGTTTTTTCATATTTAGTTTTAATATTAATAAATATAAAATTTAATACTATATATTTAATATAAAAGTTTTTATTTAAAAATAATAATAATAATATTTAAATTTAAACTAATATTTGAAAAATACATCAAAATACTACAAAATTACTATCTCCAGTGTTGCCCGAGCAAAGACTTGACTTTCCCACAACACATCACAGCGTATTGTGAGGTGGGAGACGACTCGGAAACCCCGTGTCTCTGAAAGTCAACTATAATAATTCTTCTCCAGCCACCCCCCCCCCACAAAAATAAAAAGAAAATAAAAAGGTCAACAATAATAATTATATTTAATTATTGCTGCCACGATTACTTTATTTTTTTCATGGCAGATGAATGCTATGAGAAAAAAAAAATACTTACAATTGGGTATTTTTAATTTAAAGTCAGCATAAAATTAAAATATATTGATGGGAAGGTCAAAATTCGGAATATACGAGACAAATTTCGTGTGCCAAGACTTTGAAAAAACAAATTTAACGTATCAAAGTGTTTTTGGAAAACCGAATCCTTGAAAAATTTTCAACAATTATTTCTAATCCGAGCAATTCGGTCGTGTTATTCGAGTTTTTTTTTTATATCATTATCTTTTCACGATTCTGATAAAAGAAACAAAGGATTCACCAACCAATATTGCCACGTCTTTGTCTACCAACCCCAGTGGCAAATGCGGAACAACGCGTTGGCACCTACCCCTTTGCTCGGAGCACTTTCTTGTACGGAAGCATACAGGGCGAGTAAGAAAGATATAAAACTTATAGTTATATTATGTTGACATGTGTAAGTATATATTATTAAAATTGAGAGATAAAAATTAATTTTTAATGATATAATAATTTTTTTATAAATTTATAAATTAAGAATACTATAATATTTTATAATTATGAAAATTTGGCTATAATCAAAATAAAATTTCTAAGAGACTAACAATATTCTTGAAACTAATATATTTAAAATCCAAAATTATTGAATAGACAAAAAAAATTGTTAACATATGAAAAATACATATAAAAAATTATAACATATAACTAAATAATTATATTTATTATAATGTTAAATAATTTGATCTGCCTTTTAATTTATTTTATGAAGAATCAAATTAAAAAAAATAAAAATTTAGTATACAAATAAAAATTATAATTGTATAAAATACAAAATTTATTATATATATATTTAAAAATAAGACACATAGTTGTTATACACTAAAAAAACTTAAATATTATTTATAAAAAATATTTTAATAATTAAAAAATTATATATATATATATATATATATTAACATTCTGCGTCTTAATTTTAAGAATATGGTATAAAATTTATGAGACCCGAGATTCGATAAAATTTTTAACAAATAAAAAGAAAAAATCTTAAATATTTCACTAAAAAAAGAAGGATACTTTAGCGTACATGTTAATGTTCTACATAAATTGTGAGCGGATCTGACCAAACGAAGATGGCGGTTCGATTGCTTACTTTGAAAAATCCTCGTGGCTCCCGCAAGTCGCGGTCGTTACCTACCACAGGCCTACCATTCAACTTCCCATTGGAAGAGACCGTAATTACCAGAAACCCTATAAATTATCGATAAAATAAAAAGGAGAGAAATTTTCGATAATAATATTTTAAGAGTAATAAAAATTATAAATTAATTATATTGTATTTAATTTTATAAATAAATAATACTAAATATATAAAACTTATTATACCCTTTTATTATGTTTATCGCATTATTCGATAAATATTCTTTATAACAGTATTTATAAAAAAGTTCGTGTGAACTTTAAAGGTGTTTATAAATTATTAATATTACAACCATTATGTTTTATTATTTAATCAATCTTAATTAAAATTTAAATATGAAAGTTTTTTCTATGGTAATTATATTATTGCAAAGTTCATCATCTCGATTAGTTCTCTGTCATTGAATTCTTAGAATCTTCGCTACGGGAACGATATAAACTCCTCAATGCTAATATTTCATTACGCGATCATTATGCGGTTAAAAAAATTATATTATTAATTACCAATCAGAATTCATTTAAATGAATATTGATAGTGTTGATTGACCCAATATACTTTGATATATTATTTATGATAAATAATATATAGCTCTTTTAATTGAGTTATTAAATTTTGTGTCTATACGAACTAAATATTCTTCTTAGCCTTATTAAGTTTTATTTTCTTTATGTATTTAAAAAGTATTTTTGTCTCCACAAACGAAAAAACCATCCATAAGAATAATGCATTTACGTAATAATATGAATCGAGGAAATTCAATTAAAAATATGGTTATAAATGAGATTTATTTTGTCGAATAGAAGAATCTCTTCTTGATCAGCGGAAAAAAAAAAGAAAAGAAAAAAGAAGAAGATTTTTTTTGTCAATCAGGGATAATATAAAATTAGAGATGAATTAAAAAAGACTATTTTTATCAACTCTAAGTTAGGAGGTAAAAATAAAAAAAATTAAAATAATAATTAGTAATATTGTGTTTAATATTAAAAAATATTTCAACAAAGTTTAACAAGAAAACCGGCATTGTTTTGTAATCGTAAAACAAAGTTTTTTGTCTTGTCATTATCGACACCCTAATTAGCAACTTTTGCAAAAACGACCCTTCTCTCTCATATAAGAGGACTCACCAATCACAAGAGCAGAGTAGGATTCAGAAGGAGACTTTGGTGTTCGGTTTCTCTCTGATCTCGTTTGTTTGGGTTGGTGGCAATGTCTCTTCTTTCAGATCTTATCAACTTGAACCTCTCTGACACAACAGAGAAGACTATTGCTGAGTACATATGGTCTGTTTCTTTCTTTTCTCTTTCTCCATAGTTTTTGATCCTTTTAAAGCTTTTCTTCTCTTTTATTTATTTATTTTTTCTTTTCGTGTTCTGGTTTCTGGTTATATACCGTATCTTTATCTGTTTAAGATCGTCAATCCATGGGTATTAATATTTTTGCTTTTTCTTTAATCTAATTGGTTCTTTTTTTTTTTTTTTGTGTTCTGTTATTGTTTTGCTCAGTGGGGTTGTTTTGTTACTCTGGTTTTCTTTATAAAGTTTTGATCTTTATGCGTCAACTGTGTTGCAGGATCGGTGGATCTGGCATGGACCTTCGCAGCAAGGCCAGGGTAATATGATTTTCACTGTTCTTGAATTGTCTTCGTTGTTTGTTTGCGCGCTTCGGTTTTCTTTTTGTTTTGACTGTTTTAAGAACTTGGCCGGCGAAATTGACCGATTCTCTGGATTTTACGTCAAACAGACTCTCAGTGGTCCTGTGAATGATGCCAGCAAGCTGCCTAAGTGGAACTATGACGGTTCAAGCACTGGCCAGGCTCCTGGGGATGACAGTGAAGTTATTTTATAGTATAATTCCCTCTCTCCTCCTCCAGTTGTGTGTGCTTGTTCGGTTTAACGGTATTTGTTTTCTAATGGGTGGATCTAACTTTGGTTGGTTTGTGAAAAACAGCCCTCAAGCAATATTCAAGGATCCTTTTAGGAGGGGCAACAACATCCTGGTAGGTCGCCTTTCACTTATTGAGTAAAGCTTATCTTTTTTTTTCTTTGTTTTTTCAGAAAAGAAAAATCAATAATCAACAATCTTTTTGATCAATTATTGATCGAGTGACCGATTTCATGTTAGGTGATGTGCGATACTTATACGCCAGCTGGAGAGCCAATTCCAACAAACAAGAGACATGGTGCTGCGAAAATCTTCAGCCACCCAGATGTTGCTGCCGAGGAGCCCTGGTATTTTCTTTTCAAATGTCATCTTTTTTCTTTCCCATTATGTCGGGCTCTATTTTTGATCCAATGCTTGCATTCTTTGATTATAGTCGTTTAATTTAATATAAACATACAGGTATGGTATAGAGCAGGAGTACACCCTGTTGCAGAAGCAAGTGAAATGGCCTATTGGGTGGCCTGTTGGTGGTTTTCCTGGACCTCAGGTAGTAAATTCAACCTTTGACAGATTGTTGTATTTTAACTTGAAACTAATTTTATTGAATTGTACTTTTATTAAATTTTCCACTAGAGGAGGGTTGCCCATTATTTATTAGTCACATTACTTTTTATTAAATTTGTGCAATTTGTTAACATGATTCCAAAGAATGATGTGTTTCCGGGCATGGCCCTTTTTATTGCAATCTAAGCTCTAAATCATCATAAAATTGTCCATGCCACCATTAGAGCTTTTCTTCTTACTGCTTCATAAAACTGGGTTGTTTAATAGCGGAGATACAGGCTGATGTTATCAATGCTTCCGTATCAGTTTATTTTCTTGGCCTGCATTTGTTTATAACTATTTTAAGTTGCCACCAGACTTGTGGTGTGGTGATAGAGTTGTTGCTTGTTTGGTCAGTTTGAATCCCAGTACCAATAAACCCAAAAAATAAAGTGTGTTTCTGATTATTTGGAAGCAGTTTCCTTGTACTTTGTTATCTCAAGATGTTTAAGCCTACCTTTGTTGAATGCGCACAGGGTCCTTACTACTGTGGTGTTGGTGCTGATAAGGCCTTTGGCCGTGACATCGTAAATTCTCATTATAAAGCATGTCTTTATGCTGGGATTAACATCTCTGGCATCAACGGGGAAGTGATGCCCGGCCAGGTAAATACCTAATAATGGTTCCTGAGCTAGTCATATTTACAGTTGTCCCCCTTTCCTCTCAGGATCTGACATGCTTTACTATTCATGCAGTGGGAATTCCAAGTTGGCCCTTCTGTTGGTATCTCAGCTGGAGATGAGCTGTGGGTTGCTCGTTACATTATGGAGGTACTTTCTTCGATGTCCTAATCCATGTTTGTTTTATGTGTTTGTTACTGTTATTAAGCATTGATATTATAAGAATAATATTTTCCTTGTCCTGTATATTATATTATGTAGAGAATTACAGAGATTGCTGGAGTGGTCCTCTCCTTTGACCCTAAACCCATCCAGGTTAAATTTTGTCTCTGAGGTTTCAAGTCCTTTATAATTGACTTACCTTGTGCATCACGCTCCAATATTTTTGTGGAATTTGACCTTAGATTGGTTAATGATTTCCTTTGTCGTACCAGGGTGATTGGAATGGGGCTGGTGCTCATACTAACTACAGGTAAAAATACAACCTATGGACAACAGTATCTGTTTTTTATTGGGGATTTCCTTTCTAAGAGTGTAAAAATAGTCAACAAATAGACAATCTTTGAAGAACCACTTCCAAAAGTAATCTAATCAAGCTTGTAACTTCAGCACTAAGTCCATGAGGAGCGATGGGGGATTTGAAGTCATAAAAAATGCCATCGAAAAACTTAAATTGAAGCACAAGCAACACATTTCTGCTTATGGAGAAGGCAATGAGCGCCGATTGACTGGACGCCATGAAACAGCCGACATCAACACCTTTTCATGGGTAGGAACTTCTTCCTTAACATGACCCATTTATTTTGAGAAAGTATTTACTTGGTCATGTTGATTGGTGAAATAGCTTGGGAGTACATATTAGTGAATTAGTGAATTGCACTATATTTTATGTACTAAGATATGTTGCCAAGGAGTCTTTGTACCACTCGAGCTCCTCAGAGTCGAGGATTTTGACAATTATGGTGTTGAATTTTACAGGGTGTTGCAAATCGTGGTGCCTCGGTGAGAGTCGGAAGGGAGACGGAACAAAATGGTAAAGGTTATTTCGAGGACAGAAGGCCTGCTTCCAATATGGATCCTTACGTGGTCACCTCTATGATTGCAAACACTACCATTCTCTGGAAACCATAAGAAAGTAAAACCATCCCTGTCTGGTCGATTGCGATCTGTGTCTTTGCTAGTTTGTTGTTAGAGATATCATCGATAAGCTCTATTTCTGCCCTTTCCTAGTCTGTCTTCGTTCCTGATTTAATAATTGTATTGGGTGATACTTGCCCCCTTGCTTTGGTATTTCCCCTTGCTTTCATTGGAGGATAATTTCCATTAATCGCATTCTTGTCATTTGGAAATTTATGAATTTTATGTTTACCCTTGTCCCATTTCATGTCGCAACCATTACTTTTTTTTCCTTGGTTTTTCTTCATTTGCGTGATTATAGTATATCCAATGACTATATAACGTTATTTTTCTCATTTGATGATAAAAAGGAAAAATCCCAAAAAGGGAGAGAGAGAGATAGTGAGTAAAGGAGTTAGAAATTTTTCCACAATCAAATTTCCCTTGAATTATTATGCCAGCTCAGCAAACTCCCAAATGAGTGCAGCCCCCGTGAAGCTTTTCAGAGGGAGTGGCCAAACAATCAATGGAGTAATGGGTTTTCTGAATGTCAGAATGTGGTGCCGAAAGTATTTCACTGGTTTTCCATCTAATAAAGGCAAAGGCCCCCCAATCACTATCACGGACCATGAATAGAAACAAAAAAACAATAAAAAAAAAAGAAAAAAGAGAAAAGATGTAAAAGATAAAAAAGGGCTTATGGACTGTAAGACTCGGTCTCTCCGTGTGGTGCCAAGGTTGAACAGAAGCCTGCCTTTTGTTTGCTTTGCTCCCCACCGTCAGCAGCGCATTACGAGGGCCATGTGAGCCCCCCATAAAATAAATTAAACTATCTTCGGCCAGGCGTTGCTGTCCACCGAGTCGCCAACCGCTCCAGTGGAAGTCAGGCCGGGACAAGTTTGAAATCCCATAATAACAGCGAGTATTAATATAATGATAGAGTTATTCTATTGTAATATAAAATTTACAAATTTAAGTTTTAAAAATATGTTTTTTAAATAAAAATAAAGGTACATGCACGTCAATTTTCCTCCATACTTACAAAGTCGTTGAGTATAAATCAAGCAAATCCCCACAATGTTAGGTTAAAGTTCCCATACTAACTAATAAGAAAAGAGGCCTTGGCTTGGCTGGGAGCAAGCGGAGGATGTGTAGGTCTTTGCGGAACAAGTAGCTGCATGTGTTTTCACCCGAACACAAAAATGAAATGCGGGAGGGAAGTTTGGCAGGTCATGGGCCAACTGGCCGAGGTTTTCAAGCACAGTCGGACCATATCTGGGCGGTTTGGGCCAATTTTTTTGATCGGCCCATTTTATGACTGGGCCAGCATTGACCATGATTATTTTTAGACTTGTTTAGTCAACCTTAATTTTTATATTTTAATGAGTCCAACTCAGTCTAACCTATATCTATATATATATATATATATATATATATATATAGAGAGACACACGCACACGCACACACACACAAACACATAACTTTTGAATAAAATGTGTGAAAAATAAAATAAAACAAACTGCTCCAACTAGACTCCAAGGTAGATGGGCTAGACCCAGGTTCAACTAAGCCCACATTGAACCCAACTCGAGCCCGGTTCACCTCTCTGATTGAACAGGGACTGGTTATTACAGGTTAGGCTATCAATTGGGCTGCTGGACTACCCGAGAATCCAAAGGCGTGGGAAACAATAAGGAGAACAAAATGATCGGCATTATAATTTTTAAGTGCAAAAATTTAATTGAATATTTACACTTTAAAAATAAAACCAATGACGTAGAATTGACAATTCTCATCAAAATTGAGATCTCAATTCAAATTATTTTACTACTTTTAAAAAAACAAAAAAAAATAGATTTTTTTTTTGGAAGAATCTATTAAAAATAAGAAATTAAAATTAGAATTCAATAACTAAATGAATTAAACTAAATTCTACTTTTAAAATCGAATTCCACCTGCAACACAGAAAAATAAAAAATAAAAATCAAATAGAATTAAACTGTTCATCAAACTATTTTGCGTTATTTTATATCCATGATCAAATGACTTGATGTGCATGCGCGTATGGGTGTAAAATTGAGTTAGAAAGAAACAGGGGCAACACAATGGAAAAGGATCGATAGAGAATTCATACACCAGTATTCGTAAAGATATACTAGGATTAGTAACAGGGAATAGACAATATTTTTCCTTCCTTCTTTCAAGTCTGCAAAAATTTCAATTCTATTGTTTACAGATGAACCAGAAAATAAGAGAGAAAAGAGGAAGGAAAAAGGAAAGAAAGAAAGAAAGAAAAGACGGGACTTGCAAAAAGAAAGAGAAATTCAGGCAACCAGGATAGCATGCTAGAAGAAGACTAAAACCTATAAACCCTCCCAAACACGAAAGCACCTGAACCACCATGATGATCTTCGCCAGCGGAGACGGGTCTGCCGGCTAGCTATAATCCCAAGGGAGAGCGAGACTGCTGACGGGTCACCTCTCTAAGAACCGGTCTCATCTCGGGCCGCCCCGGCGACCAATCCGTGATCTTGTTGCTTGATTCTTGCTTGATCCTCCTTACTTGGCTGTGAATCGCATCCCACACTCGCTGCTCTTCGACCCCATCTTCTTTATCTCGTATCCTATTCTTGTCGCCAATGCGTCCATTCCGATCCATCCGTACAAGACAGTCTGCAAACAAAAGATTGAAATGTAGCAATATCTGCAATTGACTCTGTGTGTAATCCGAGGACGGTCAAATGTCTGACGGTAGGTAATATCTGTATGCTTATTGTATTTTCTTTAGCGCAGCATGGTTGCTTCTTGTTCTTGGAAGCAAAGTAATATATATACACATACATAGTCGGCCATTTTTTTATTTTTAAGTTGTTCCGGCCAACTTCGCACTTTTCTTTTCCTTTGGCGTTTACTTTTCTATTGAGCAACGGCGAATTTCGCATTTGATATTCAAAGAACTCAATTGGATCGTATTCACATTTGTCATTTCTTTAATAAGTCTTTTCACTTCACCCCCTAAAAAGATTTGTAATCCGAGTTAGGTGCGTACGTTCATTGGGCAGATTATTTGGTCAAACCAAAGCAACGCTGATTCCTCGAGTCTAATACCAAGAGGTTTGAAAAAATGAATATAGCTTTGTTGGGTCAAACCAAAGCAACGTTAATGCTCCAGCACAAAGTACGAGGTGGTTCTACCAAAAAAAAAAAAAAAAATTGTCATCTTATAACACGTGTTGTGATTTGCCTGTTATCATTCCTAGTTTCTTCTTCTTCTTTTTTCTTTTTTTATTAGCAAAATGGTGCGTCTCTGCTCGTTCACTTGTGGATCATCCAAGGTGGATATCCAATGCTCTGACCACCGCCGACATTGCAATAAGACGATTCTGGGTTACAGTGGCGTCTTTAGACGATTCTGGGTTACATTGCCAGACTTGCCATGTGATAGAATGGTGTTATTAGCACTCAGTTTTATAATTGACCCTCTACTCTTTTTTTTTTTTTTCCTTTTTTTTTTTAATGGGAATGGATTCTCTACTCTCATAACGCTATTATTACGCATTAATATTGCAATCAAAGTAAAGTGGAGATAGGAACGTGAATATATTTTGGATAGAAAAATTTTGCTATTTTTCATCTACCAACTTATTTTGTTTTGAAAACCAGAGATCCAAAAAAGATAGCACAAAAGTTACAAATTACCAGTAAATGTGTGTTTTCCCCAACTCCCTTTTTCCTGCCCATAAAGGAGCCTGACTGCCCATCTCATAAGCCCCCCTTCACACTCTCATAAAATCAAATTGGCCCTTGGTCTGTTTGATCGTGATGGAACTCTATCTTTCTATGGTATCGCGAAGTTGGTTCTCCCAAGCAAGGCCCATGCTCATCTATATTGGGTTAGGACATGTCGTCTTAGTTCCCAACAAGCCTTCACTGTCGTCCAGCATATATGTGTGTGTGTGTGGTTTGCAGAATTATGATACTTTTACGAGACTGAAATCCACCCTCGATATGCCGGCAATAGTTAACTGAATTCACAATAAAGTCCTGTTCAAGGAAGGTCTCGATAGATGAACTGTGGCTTTGCATGGCATTTCCGCCATAGGCTATGTGGCTCTATATCAAGAGAGCTTTACATTCGAGATAAATTATAAAAAAAAAAAAGATTGAGAATATTATGTCCAAAGACTATTTGATTTTTATGGTAAAATTGTTATCATAGTTGATTAAATTTTATAAGATATAATTTCTTTAATTCCAATTTTATTGCGGTAACATGTATCAATTAATTGTAAGTTTAACTTTTCCATCATATTTTAAAACGAAAATCATACATGGACCGGGGAGAAAATGACAAGCGAGAGACGGACTGAGCTTGCAATGAGTGAGTCCCTCATGTTTTCAGCTTTTTTTTTTTTTTTT